>JBBCBC010000006.1:16835815-17045286 GCA_037126765.1 Stenogyne calaminthoides
TTTCATCCATTAAATCTTTAGTGCTATTATTTTAATTGTTTAGTTAGTTCGCTATTTTATTTTTCTCTTAATTATAAAAAAATCCAAACCAACCCCCCCTTTGTGTGTTATCTCATTAATTCATCAATTGACATAATTGCAATAATCCGTGCTCCCTGTGGATCGACTCCGTACTTATCGCTTCTACAAGTTAGTAGGATAGTCCGAGTTATTTTAATTTATTTTTGTCACACCTCGACAGTGCGGTCAAATTTTGGCGCCGTTGCCGGGGAAAACGGTGAAATTGTTTTTGTGCCCGTTGTTAGACATTTTTGAGATTTTATTTTCTGTTCAATTTCTGAATTGCAGTGTGTTTCGTTGGTATTTTCTAGTCTCGGAAAATTCCAACTCGTTTTAGTAAGTTGCAAGAAATTGCGAATTCAATCGACACCTTTGGGTGACCCGGTGTCTTTATTCAACAATTTTTTTCTTTGCAATTTTGCCTCGTGTTATTTTTTTTTTTCTCTCTTATTAAGCTTCACGCCCTCTTTTTCGCTTTTTTCTCTTGAGATTTCCCCTAGTTTATGTTCACGATCGAGAAGGCGTGAAGGACCTTTTATTACGCCCGAGATTACCAATTTGGAGCGAGACTTGAGAAAGCAAGCTAAAAAGCGAGGAGATTATTCGAATCGTTCCTTTTCGGTTGAAAGTGAGTACATCGAGTCCGATTCGAGGAGGAAGATATGGTTGAGAGCGTTGAAGCAATTGGCGAGCACTTAACTTTCATAGCAAACCACTATGCATCGTTTATCCTACCGAGGGTACCTATTTCGAACTTAAGTCCTGGTTTAATTCACTTGTTGCACCGCTTTTCATGGTAATGCGGTGAGGATCCGCGACAAATTTGTGAGGGAATTCCATGTGGTTTTCTCTCATGCTGACCGAAAAAAGATGTGACGGAAGAGAAGGTAAAACTGAAGGTGTTTCCATTCGCTCTGAAGGATTCAGCAAAAGAGTGGCTTTACTACCTTCCATCTGCAAGTGTCACGACCAGGTTTGACATGGAAAGATTGTTCTTGCAAAAGTACTTCCCAACTTCTCGGGCTGCAAGTTTGCGAAAAGACATATGTGGTGTCAGGCAGATCACATGGGAGACTCTTTACTAGTATTGGGAGAGTTTCAAGCAATCGGTGGCAAAATTTTCCACAACATCGATTCGGAACGATTCTTCGATCCAAGATTTTTTATGAAGGGTTGACTCTCAACGATAGAAGTTTGGTTGATGCTGCAAGTGGAGGGGCTCTTCCTGATCTTACTGTGACACAAGCCTAAGAGCTCATTTCGAACATGGCAGCGAACACCCAACAGTTCAATCAAAGGGGTGCACCTGCAACCCTGGTACAAACAGTAAGTGATTCCTCCCTCAAGGATCAATTAATCGAACTAACTTTTTTGAGACAACTTACTCTGGTGGAGTTCGGCCCGGTAATGGAACCGAACGAGACACAAGCCAACGCCATTGGAAATTTCCAAGGGCCGAAGTTTGACCCTTTTTCGAATACGTACAACCCGGGCTGGAGAAAGCATCCAAATCTTAGGTACGGGAATCAGCAGAATCCTCCAACAGTGGAAAAAAATTGGCCACAACCGCAAAGGGGTCAATATCAGGTCAAGGCACCAATGGAAAGTTCCGGGCAATCCACAGAGGAGTTGATAAAACTTCTCACTACTCTGTCCTTGCAATTCCAGCAACAGATGCAGCAGAGCATGACTCAACTCCAACAGAACACCTCTTCCACTGTCAAGATTTGGAGGTGCAAATGAGTCAACTCGCTAGTGCCGTCAGTCGTTTGGAAGCTCAAAAGAGTGGGAAACTACCATCCCAGCCCGAGGTTAATCCGAAAAACGTGAACGTTGTCATGTTGAGGAGTGGAAAGCAACTGGATGAAGTTAAGCAGCCTCATTCACTAATTCCAGCTGAAGAAACGGGAGAAAAATGGTCTGGACAAACCGACACTGGGGTACCCAGTGTGAAGGAGAATTCTGGGCAGAATGACACTGGGTCACCCAGTGTGGAACAGAATCCAAAAATTGGTGATAAAAAGGTTAGTGATTCAAATTCTAACCCCGATTATACTCCTGTTTTGCCTTTTCCTTCCAGGGTTGAGCGAGCATTGAAGGCAAACAAGGAGAAACAGGTGCTTGACGTCTTCAGGAAAGTGGAAATCAACATTCCGCTGCTTGATGCAATAACTCAGATTCCGAGATACGCTAAATTTCTTAAGGAGCTTTGCACCAATAAGCGCAAACTGAAGGGCAACGAGAAAGTAGTGATGGGGGAAAACGTTTAAGCCCTATTTCAAAAGAGGCTTCCGGAGAAGCTTAAGGACCCAGGTACGTTCACTATCCCTTGTAAGATCGAAAATGTTAAGATTGCTCAAGCTTTGCTAGATCTAGGAGCTTCCATTAATGTTATGCTGTTTTTGCTGCTTTGAATATTGGGCCATTGAAAGAAACGAATATTGAAATTTTGTTGGCTGATCGTAGTAGTGCACACCCCGATGGTGTGCTTGGGGATGTTTTAGTGCAAGTTGGTGATCTTATTTTTCCTGATGATTTTTATGTGCTAGATATGCATGGGAATACTTCGGTTACTGTACCTATCTTGTTAGGGAGGCCGTTCTTGAACACCGCCCAAACAAAGATAAACGTATCCAAAGGAACTCTCACGATGGAATTCGATAGAAAAATAATTCACTTTAATATCTTTGATGCTATTAAGCACCCTGATGATGTTTCTTCAGTTTATTCAGTTGATGTGATTGACCCTTTGGTTGTTGATCTTTTTGAATCCAGTTACAGGAACGAGCTTGATAACACTCTCATGAGAGGAATCGAGGTCGGACGTGATGAGTTCCAGCAAGTAACTGAGACTACCCACTTTGACTCGGGAATAAACCATCGGCTGCATGAGGTAAAATTCATTAAGTTGCCCGAGATTACTGATAAAATTCTACCTTCTGTCGTACAGGCACCGAAACTCGAACTCAAGCCACTTCCTGCTCACCTCAAGTATGTATACTTGGGAGATGATCAAACCCTCCCGGTAATCATCTCTTCCAAGCTGACTCAAGTACAGGAAATGGCCTTGATCGAGACTTTGAAGGTTCATAAGGAGGCCATAGGATGGACGATAGCCGATTTGAAGGGAATCAGCCCCTCTCTATGCATGCATCAGATTCACATGGAGGAAAGTTTCAAGCCCTCACGAGAGCCTCAAAGACGATTGAATCCTGCAATGATGGAAGTTGTGAAGAAGGAGGTCATCAAACTCCTTAGAGTGGGGATGATCTACCCCATTTCAGACAGCAAGTGGGTCAGCCCCACTCAAGTGGTTCCCAAGAAATCAGGAGTTGTCGTGGTCGAGAATCAAGCTGGAGAGTTGGTGCCCACAAAAGTCCAAACCGGATGGCGAGTCTGCATTAATTACCGTAAGTTGAATACGATGACTCGGAAGGACCACTTACCCCTCCCAATCATTATTCAAATGCTCGAGAGACTCGCCGGGCACAAGTTTTATTGTTTCTTGGATGGATTCTCGGGATACTTTCAGATAGCCATTGCTCCGGAGGATCAGGAGAAGACCACTTTCACATGCCCATTTAGCACGTTCGCCTACAGGAGGATGCCCTTTGGCCTTTGCAATGCACCTGCGACTTTTCAACGGTGTATGGTAAACATCTTTTCTGAGTATGTAGGTAATATTATCGAGGTCTTTATGGATGATTTCAGTTTTTATGGTGATTCTTTTGATCTTGGTCTTGAAAATGTGGTTCTCATTTTGAAAAAATGCACTGAAACTAACCTTGTTTTGAATTGGGAAAAATGTCATTTTATGGTAGAAGAGGGTATAGTTTTGGGGCATGTTGTTTCATTAAGGGGTATAGAGGTCGATAAGTCTAAGATTGAATTGATTTATGCTTTGCCTTACCCCGTAAGTGTACGGGAAGTTCGCTCTTTTCTTGGTCATGCAGGTTTTTACAGGAGATTTATTAAGAATTTTTCCAAGATAGCATCCCTACTGCGGTACACTCCCGCAGAAAAAGAGAAGACGCTCGACTTCGGATGAAAAGTGCAAAGTGGCATTCGATAAGTTGAAAGAGTTGTCGATCACCCCACCCATCATCCAACCACCAAACCGGAGCTACCTTTTGAGTTGATGTGATCTTTCTTGATTATGCTTGATCGGGGGGTTGTTTTGGGGCAACGAAGTCGGACGAGCCCGACATGTGATCTATTATGCCTCGAGAACCTTGAACTCAAAGACAAGCAAATTACTCTACCAATCGAAAAAGGAGCTTCTTGCTATCGTTTTTGCCTTTAGAGAAATTCGCTCATACTTGTTTCGGGTCCAAGATCATCGTGTTCTCAGATCATGCAGCCCTTCGTTACTTACTTGGCAAGAAGGAGGCAAAGCCCCGGTTGATTCGATGGATTCTACTACTCCAAGAGTACGATTTGGAGATCAGAGACAAGAAAGGCGCTGAGAACGTGGTGGCTGACCACCTCAACAGACTGATAAGAGATGAGTAGAAGTTGCCCTTGTTGGAGAGTTTCCCGGATGACCAGCTTCTGGAAGTATCGAAAGAGGAAGCACAAGTTGTGACACTGGGTGGCACAGTGTCAGATCTTGCAAATTCTAGCACACTGGGTGACCCAGTGTCGAATCCTGCAGAAAACCCCCCATGGTATGCTAATATTACTAATTACGTCGTTGCTAAAGTTTTTCCTGCAGGTCTGACTAAGACACGAAGAGACAAGCTGAAGAGTGATGCAAAACACTACGTTTGGGATGACCCGTATCTATGGAAGCACTGCCCTGATCGTGTGATTAGGCGATGTGTCCCGGATACGAAATTCAACTCAATCTTGTCGTTTTGCCACTCCTACGCCTGTGGGGGTCACTTTGGTTCGAAACGCACGGCCCATAAGGTATTGGAGAGTGGCTTCTATTGACCATCATTGTTTTGGGATTCCTACCTTTTCTGTAAGTCTTGTGACAGATGCCAAAGAACAGGTAACCTTTCCCGACGTAATGAAATGCCCCAAAACCCTATTATGAGCTGTGAAATTTTGGATATTTGGAGCATGGATTTTATGGGACCTTTTCCTTCTTTTTATGGTCATATGTACATCTTACTTGGTGTTGATTATGTGTCGAAATGGGTGGAAGCAATGGCCACCCGAACTAATGATTCCAAGGTGGTTGCAGGTTTTGTGAAATCTAACATATTTGCCAGGTTTGGGATTCCGAAGGCCATCATTAGCGATCGAGGCACACACTTTTGCAATCGGACAATAGAGGCCCTGCTTAGAACATATGGAGTGATGCATAAGTTATCTACAAACTTATCACCCATTGCATTTAAGCCGCAAGCCGAGACGCCAAACCGCAATATAAAGTCAATTTCGAAAAACGACGGCAGCCGAATCACAAAGATTGAGTGTTAGGTTCGACGATGCTCTTTTTGGGCGATCGAGCGGCTTACAAAATGCCAATCGGTATGCCTCCATATCGTCTGGTCTATGGTAAGGCATGCCATCTCCCGGTTGAGATACAACATCGTGCATATTGGGCGATCAAGAAGTGCAATTGGAATTTCGATGAGGCCGGAGTGCAAAGGAAGTTGCAGTTACAAGAGCTTGAGGAGAGATACCGACGCTGCATGAGAATACACTAATTTACAAGAGAAGACGAGGATTTTTCATGATGGCAGAATTATTAGGAAACAATTTAATGTCGGGGATAAAGTCCTATTTTATCACTTTCGACTTAAATTATTTCCTGGTAAATTGCGATCTCGTTGGATAGGCCCATTTTCGGGTTGCTGAGGTATTATTCCCCACGGTGCTGTGGTGATTGAGCATTGAACTGGCAAGACGCTCAAGGTGAGCGGGCATCAACTCAAGCTTTATTTTGAAGGATTTCAAAGCAAAATACGTGGAATTGAGGTCGTGAGCGCCCCAGCTATTTGAGAATGTCATCCGTCGAGCTAACGACGTTAAACAACAGCGCTTTGCGGGAGGCAACCCGTATTTTAATTTCTGTTCTTTTTGTTTATTTTATTTTATTTTTATTTTATTTTTTTCTTTTATTTTGGTCTTCTCCTTCACCTATTTTAGTTGCAGGTTCTCTACTTGGATTACAATGGAGGTTGATACTTTAGATGGAGAAGTGCAATTTTAATTGAGCAGTGCGGGGGTACCTTGGGCTTGTCGAGGGATACTTTGAATTATTTAATGTTGAAGTGGCCTTAAGTGAATTGGGCCCAACTCACACTCATGGTTAAATACATATTGAGCCCAAAATTTACCCACGGTCAAAATCTCCTCCCCCTCACACCCACGGTCAAAATCCCCTTTCCTCCCTCCCACACGCCGCTGCATCCCCCCGCCCTTCCTCACCACCACTCCAAACCACGCACCAGTGCACCCACGCGTCGTCACTGCTCAGCGCGTCGCGCAGCCGACTCCTACCTTGCGCGCGCACCTGCGCCACCGTACAGAAGCCCACACGCAGCAGCCGTACCCAACCCCTGTTTTCATGGAGTCCAACGCAGCAAGCCCGCGTCGGTCCGAGTCCGAGCCCGACCACCAAACTGAACAGGTCCCTCGCAACCGTGGTGGCTCATTGATGGATTTAATCCCAAATGCACACAATTTTCGATTTCGGACCCCAGGGCAGATTGCACGCTACACGAAAGTCGTAAAATTTGGAAGGAAGGTAATTCCTACTGTGTATCTTGGTTCTGAATTCCTATTTTGCGTGGGTTTGCTTGATGATGTTATAGGATTGCTCGATGTATTGGGTTGGAAATGGATGGTTACGGGTAACTGGCCCGTTTTTGAGGACTTGGTATTTGAGTTTTATAGCACGGTGGAGATAGGTGGTTTGGATGTTGAGAGGGGTGAAACCCCCACGTTTTCCTTTCGGTTAGATGGCTAGAGCCACTGCTGGACTATTAATCGTTTCATGGAGGTCTTCAATTTGCCACTTGCTGGAACGGAGACTCCATCTTACTCCTCTAAGGATTGTTGGGAGATGATCACTCACAATAGCGCCCCGTACAAGGCAGGTCGCTCGAAAGCTACTGCGATACGTAACCCTGTTCTTCTCTACTTGCACAAACTCGTGGCGTGCACCATCATCGGACGTTCTACTAACCGGAATAATGTGGAGAAGGTGGAGCTCGATGCGTTGTACCATATGATTATCGGGGAGAGGTTGTACAAAGAACGAGAGATCCTTGAGCACTTTGTTGGCGCTGGTTCTACGAAAGAGGAGTTCGTCTTGGGAGGATTTGTTACCGCCATCGCCCAAGCAGTTGGAGTTGATTTTACGTCGAGACGGGCAGTGGGCGACATTACCAAGTTGGGGGAGTCATTTTTACGCAGAATGGGCATCATTACCATTTCAAAGGGTGTGTGTATGTGGGTGATTTCACTTGATACCACTATTGCACTACCCAATCCAGAATTCACCGCACCACAAGGACCCGAGAACTTGAAGATGTTGCATCCTCTGCTCCCTCAGACTCCAGGTCGTCTGCCCCCTCGACGAGCAGCCCCGATTATGGATTTTGGTGAAGACCATTCAGCATAGTTATTAAAGGCGCGCCTAAGGCGCACGGCGCTCGGGGCGCTAGCCACCTCGCCTGCCATAGGTCCAGGCGGTTGGGATTTTTAGGCGCGCTTTGGGGCGCTTTTAAAGGCGCTTCGCCGCCTTGACTCAAAAAGCTTAAGGCGTGCCTTTTGCATACATCTAGGGTTTGAAATAAAAATAAACATTTTTTTATTTGTCAAATAACATCAGAATAATAAAAAATACTATCTCTTAAGTCTTAATATTTAAGTGAAACGCATCTAGGGTTTCAAGATTCACTTTTTATCAAGTATAATAATGCGTTGAAGCACGCATGTCGGTATGACTCACGTAATCACATTGATCCTATCTCTTTGAGGATATAGATGAAAGCAATGAGTGGATGGTTGGTCTAATGGAAGATGAAGATGAGTTGGTTCACCAAGGTGAAAATTTGACTTGGGGTATTGCTTTCTGAAGCAATGGTTAGGTTTACTAAGAAATTATTAAGGTCTTATGTTGTTTTTTTCGAGGATGCAAGGCGTATGCGCCCTAAGGCGCTAAGGCGTTGCCAGCCGCTTTGTGGCGCCTTTGCGCCATTAATAACTATGCCATTCAAAGCCCACCTACTTCAAATAATTGATCGATTACATCGAGAGAATGAGAGCTTACAAGACGCATTGCCCAGCTCGAGGGACGATACACACGGCGCAGGTATTCATCCCGGTGGCCTAGCCATTGATCGTGTCCCTTCTTCTCTTGGCTTGCATTTCCTTTTTATTCTTGTGTTGTTTATTTTGATTGGGGACAAGCATTGGTTTAAGTGTGGGGGGAATCGGGACATGAGTTGTGTTTTGTTTGTAAATATGTGAATACGTGGCTGATTTTTGTGGCTGATTTGGTGCTGTTTTTGTTTTTTTTTTTCTTGCTGATAAGTAGTATGGTGTGGTGGGCTTGCTGTTGTGGTATGTTAAGTGTGCATGATTGAGTTGGTAATGGAGACGTTGA
Organism: Stenogyne calaminthoides; assembly: GCA_037126765.1. Classification (NCBI taxonomy): domain Eukaryota; kingdom Viridiplantae; phylum Streptophyta; class Magnoliopsida; order Lamiales; family Lamiaceae; genus Stenogyne; species Stenogyne calaminthoides. Next base: position 16,844,445 of record JBBCBC010000006.1, read on the forward strand.
GTAGCGATGATGAGTCGAGTGTAAGTTGTTTATATATGTGATAGGATAGCGTCGTGGTAATTTGTGGAGCCTCGGTTAAAAGTTTGCTTTGACTAATACATGTGAAGGTTGTGAATAGTGGAAGATTTCATGAGGGAATCCATTTTAAGGTCTATGATAGTAATTGGTGAGTTGATGAGTGGAGTCTTTGAGTTGTGCTTTGACCCTTTATATTTGTAGTCTAATTAGGTGGTTTGATGAATGATGCATGCATAGTGTACCCCCTAAGGTTGGAACATTTTTGTGTGGTATGGAGAAATGGCGTAGTTGAAGATTTGTGTGAAAAACAATAGGCGGTACATAACCGCTTTTATTTTTAGGGGGCTCGTTTTAAAAAAAAAAAACTTTTTAAGTAGCTAAAACCTAACGATGGAGTGAAGCTACGGTCTTGCGTTTAAAAAAAAAAAAAAGAAAAAAGATGGGTTTGAGACAATGCTTTACTTTCGGGGTTCGAACGTTCATAGTCAGAAACAATTAGAGCTAAAACCTGAAAAGTAGAGTGGTGCTGCAGACCTTGAGAAAAATAAGGGGATATGGGGTACACTAAGTTGTAGAGTTTGTCGGAACTACCTAAGTTAGATGGAGTGTATAATGAAGGGTCAAAGTATGGCAAGGGGCTGAATGAATCAATGAATTGAGGACCTATCGTAGATAATTATGGGACTTGAGTGAAAACCTTCAGAAATTCATGATTTCTAATTGTGATAGTCTTAGTCCGGAGTTCTGTGAGTTACCACTTTGCTTGAGTATCATGTCTTGTGTGTTGAGAGGACCTGAGCGAAATTCTCGGCTTCTCCATTATTGCATGGTTGATGTGTTTTACTTGAGGACAATCAAAAGTTCAAGTGTGGGGGTATTTGATAGGTAGCAAAATGTGCATGTTTTTAATATGATAGAGTACAATTTATTGGGCTCGTTTAAGTTAGAATGACATGTTAGATTACTTATATATGATTTGATCGAACAATTCCGCACTTGATCGTTTTGTATGTTTCTAAGTGTCTTTAGGTGATTTTTGGGCGAAAGAATTATTGGGTCAAGTTGGTGTTGCAAAAGCCACACTGGTCGACCCAGTGTAGGCCCATGTCCAGCAACTTTAAGAAAGAGTCCAGCGTGTGATTTCTTGATATGGGAAAGATTTGGTCCAAGAAAGTGAATTGGAAGAAGATTTTGTCAAGATATTGGTGGGAATATTTGATTGGATAATTAAGGTGGGGATATTTGGCAAAGTCGGCCAGCTTGAGTAAGAAGAAAAGAAGAGAGAAGTGGGCCGGCCCAAGATGAAAGAAAAAAAGAAAAGAGAGATTGGAAACCTTAATTGAGAGGGAATATATTACAAGTATTTAATTAAGAAGGGCACGGCAGATATACCACATTTGAGAGAGCAGGCAGCAGCGCATTACTATTGGAGAGAAGAGAAGGCAGAAGGTTCGAAAGTTGCAGAAAAGACTAATCAAGTTTGTTTCATCATTTTTATTTCTTCTGAATTAAAACTTATGTACGGTTAATTATGGTTGTTAGAGGCTAAACACTTTTATCTCAACTCTGGTAATTTATGAACCCATATTTTAATGTGATTATTTAATTCGAGACGTTTACGATATTTGTTTTTGGGATTGTTTAATTCATCTGTTTTAATTTCTTGCGTGTTTAAATTAATTGGTTTAGACTGACCATCTAGGTTAATTGTTTAAATATGTCTGTTAAGTTTAAACATGTAATCTGTGTAATTGTTATATGTGGAGACTATTGGTAACAACTAGTGGATTCACTAGGGTGAATTAGATCAGATTCTTACGGGTCGCGCTAAGTGTACTTGAGAATTTGTTTGCTCTCTATCCTAGGGATTAATGCTTTCAACTGGGTTAAATTTACGGGTTAACCTAGACTGCTTAGTTAAAAAGGTTTTCTTGAAGGGACATCTTTTCATTTAAATAAACTTAAGGAATAGGATCGGGAAATCGAAGTGCTTTTGATTCCTGAGGGGCATTAATCTTGAAACCGAATAAAGTAAACGTTGAGATTAAAGTAGTCGTGTTAATATGGGGGATGAATGAACCGTGAGTTGGGGTATTTATTTCTCATTGATTTCATCCATTAAATCTTTAGTGCTATTATTTTTAATTGTTTCGTTAGTTCGCTATTTTATTTTTCTCTTAGTTATAAAAAAATCCAAACCAACCCCCCCTTTGTGTGTCATCTCATTAATTCATCAATTGACATAATTGCAATAATCCGTGCTCCCTGTGGATCGACTTCGTACTTATCGCTTCTACAAGTTAGTAGGATAGTCCGGGTTATTTTAATTTATTTTTGTCGCACCTCGACGCAAAGGCGGTCCACAGTCCTTCCGAAGTTGGTGGTCGTCCCCCCTTGGGAGATGGGAAGGCCCTTCCCGTGTTGATGATTCTGTGACCCGCCGCGCCTCCCCTTTGAAATTACTTTCTAGGAATATCGGCGAACTTTCCTACCAAATAATTTTAAACCAACCAAAGGAAGGAAGGCGTGAGGAAGGGCTAGCTCGTTATATGAGGGCAAGATCGCTAGCTCGGTGCAAGAAACCGAGCTAGAATTTTTCCGGGAGTGGTATGAGGTTCCCCAAGATGTCCACTTCTGGGTCCCGACCTTGGATGAAAGGGCCGACCAACCCCCTGAGGGATACGTGGCTGTCAATGAGGGCACCATGGAGGCGGGCTTGCGATTTCCCCTCCACCCGAGGATCAGCGAGATTCTAAACCGATGGGATCTCGCTCCGACCCAGATCACACCTAATGGGTGGAGCACGCTGATCGGTCTGTTGACCGTGTTTGGGTTCATTCAACCCGGTCACCTCCCGGCGGCCGACGAGATTGTCTCGCTGACCAACCTCGTGGGGGCTCATGAGGAGGAGAGCGGCTGGTATTATGTGTGAGCTCGCCCTGGCAACAAAATTGTCGAGGACTTCCCGTCCAAGGTGGAAGGGTGGAAATCGAGGTTTTGGTGGGTTTCTGGGGATTGGCGGAGTCCGGTGGACGAGCTGGACCGAGGTGGCCGGATCAACATTCGGACCGAGTTCGGCGTTGCCCAAATTAAGTTCGCATATTGTTCTAACTTCCCAAGTTACTGATTTGACTCCGTTTTCTTTTTGCAGCCAAGAATCAAGAGGAGCCACTCTTTTCACACTTTTTGGCTCAAGCGGTCGTGGTCTGCCGGAAAAGCCTTGCCGACAGGTCGTTGAAAACGCTGAACTCGAACGAGGTTCGGAAAGACTCGGGCCTATTGATTGGGCCTAACCACCTGCGATCTCAATTTCTGCAAGGTGAATATGTTTTCCCTTTCATCTTTTTGATTGATTGTTCTCTTTTCCTGGTTTTGACCTGATCGCTTACCTTGCAACAGCTGAGCCTCGTTTTTCTCTTCCCTTCATCCCCACTCTGGTGGAAATTGCGCTGATGGTCGTCCAAAACCCCGCCACCCTGAGGAAGGAGAGGATGAAAATCCTCGCGGATGCCCGAGCTGCTCAGAAGGCTCGGGATAAAGAAGCTCAGGGGATTGTGACCGAGGAGGTCGTGACCCCGATGCCTGAGGGACTCGAGGTAGCGGCTGAAGCCTATTCCGAGGATGTCGCTCCCTCCTCCGAGAAAGGGGACAAATCCCGGGATAAAGGGAAAGGGACAGAGAGCTCGCACAAAAGGCAGGAGCGCAACCTCACGTCCTCGGAGGATCGCACGAAGAGAAGTCGCCATGATGCCCCCGCCGGGAAACCCCCCAAGGCCAAAATCTCTCGCCATGGCCGCATCCCCGACAGTGAGCGCGAGAAAGATGACAAATCCTACTTGGGTTGGTATCGACCCATTGAGTAAGTATCCCTCCACTTCTCGTTCACGATCACTTTCATCACACGTTGAGTTTTCTAACTTGGTTTTATTTTTCCTTTATTTTTCTTTTATGTAGGGAGGGGTCATCTCATCCCGCCCCTCGTCCAATTTCCCCACGTGGTAGATCTCGAGCTCTCTCCATGAGCTTAGGATTACCTTCACGGGCATGTTTCGCCTCGCCCGGGCCATGGACCTCGGCCCGACCCGGTCGGTCGAGGATCTTTGGGCCGATGGGCAACATCTGGCTGGCCATGGTGTATGGAGGTCGGATGATGGCGGCCATGTCCAAGGCCTCCGAGGACTTTACCATGGCGGACGAGCGAGTCCAGAAAGCTATCGAGGAGAAGAACCTCGCGGAGGCGGCTCGGAGGGAGGCCATGGATCAGAAGAATGTGGCCTTGGGGATGGTGGAGGCGGCGGAGACCCGGGCCGGGAATGCGGAGTGGAAGGTCGTGGATCTGGAGACCTCCGTAGTAGGCCTGGACGTCTAATTGAAGGCCAGCCGGGCGGAGGTTGGGGTGTTGCGGGCTGACCTGGCTTCCCGGGAGAATGCTGTCCAGGAAAGGGATGAGAAGCTCCGCTTCTTGAGGGAAGAGTTCAAGGAGAAAGATGCCGAGCTGGCAGCCCTGAAGGAGGAGTGCGTCACCCTTGAGGGCGTGGGCAACTTCGCCTTAGTGGAGGCTATGGCGAGGTGCATTCGCCTTGTCCGCTCCTTCCTCGAGGGGTCGGCCCTCAAGGAGGCTTTGGTGGCGGAGCTGTCGGCCTTCTTCGATCGCAATCCCCCGAAGCCCTTGGACTCCTTTCCCATTGCCGACCTTGGTCCTGATGGGCTCGACCTGGGCCATTTTGAGGGCATCGAGGACTTAGATCTCTATGATCCGACCTCTACCACTTCGACATCGGGCCCGCAGGCAACCGCGGAAGGAGGTCCAGCACCCGATCCCCAGCCCGTGGTGGTGGAGGAGAATCCGGCATTGGACTGAAGCCTGACCTTGGCTTCTTAAATTGCTTTTGTTATTGACCCTTGTAGGTCGTTTTTCTTCTTTTATTTTCATCTTTGTTTGTTATCGCCCAAGAAGGCCTCGCTTGTAAAGTCTACCTATCTCAATGGAGTGCCCTTTGGGCTTTATTCATTACTGTCTTCGCTTTATCTTGTTGTCTTAGTTAGCTGCAACTTAGCGAATTTAATAACTTATAATTTGTAGTTCTTAAGCTATCAACCTCTTCTATGTCGTTTTAAAAGATTACGACTTAGTGAATTTGATCAGCTTTAAACTTATATTTTGTTTTGAGTTTATCGTGCTCGCATATGTCATCTTAATATGTCGCGACTTAGCTGCCCCGATTAATTATTATTTTGTACTTTTTATTGAGTTTATCATGCTTGCATATGTCGTCTTAAGATGTTGCGACTTAGTGGTCTCAATTAACTATAATCTTGTACTTTTTATTGTGTTTATCGTGCTCGCATATGTCGTCTTAAGATATCGCGACTTAGCGACCTCGATTATTGAGTTTATCATGCTCGCATATGTTGTCTTAAGGTATTGCGACTTAGCGACCTCGATTATTGAGTTTATCGTGCTCGCATATGCGTCTTAAGGTATTGCGACTTAGCGACCTCGATTATTAATTTTATCGTGCTCGCATATGTCGTCTTAAGGTATTGCGACTTAGCGACCTCGATTATTGAGTTTATCGTGCTCGCATATGTAGTCTTAAGGTATTGCGACTTAGCGACCTCGATTATTAAGTTTATCGTGCTTGCATATGTCATCTTAAGGTATTGCGACTTAGCGACCTCAATTTTGGTGATCTTGCTAGAGGCCAGTAGACCGACCTGCCCCCTATTTTTTGATTTGATAGAGGATAAAATGGGAAAATTGGAACTTTGTATTTATGCAAGAATAGTCGCTACATTTATCACCGAGGTAAGTTCCTATACTCTATATTAATAAGCTCGGGCTAATGTCCCCTTCTACTGATAGTATTTCTTCAGAAAGGTCGCATTCCATGGATATTGAGTTGGAATGCCGTTGATATCTTCGAGCTCGTATGCTCCATTAGGTAGTATCTTCGTGATCTTGAAAGGCCCTTCCCAAGTCGGGCCGAAAGGTCCTTGATTGACTCCTTATATCTTTTTCAACACGAGGTCACCTCTGCGGAACTGGCGAACTCGCACCTTCGAGTTGTAGTACTTTTCTAACCTCTGTTTGTAGACCACATTGTGGATGTTCGAGTTGATACATTTTTCTTCGAGAAAATCGAGGTTGGCCTCTTGAGCTCGGTCGTTGGTTTCATCGACAGCTCGTGATGTTCGGTATGTCGGGAAATGCACCTCTGCTAGTATGACTGCCTCCGATCCAAAGGCGAGAGAGAAGGGTGTTTCTCTTGTTGAATTTCGGCAGGTGGTCCGATATGACCAGAGTATCTCGGGGAGCTTGCTTGCCCAAATCCCTTTTGCCCCTTCAATCTTTGTCTTGAGTGTGTGCTTGATGATCTTATTGACCGCCTCGACTTGGCCATTTAATTGCGGGTGATAGGGGGTGGAGAAGAGCTTGGTGATTCGCCACTTCTCAAAAAATGCCCCGATCTCCCATCCGTCGAACTGCGGTCCGTTGTCCGACACGATTGCCTAGGGTAGGACGAATCTGCATATGATGTTCTTCCATATGAATCGTATGATTGCGGCTTGATCCGTGCTCCCGAGGGCCTCTGCTTCCACCCACTTAGTGAAATAAATAATCATTTGCAACTACCCGAACCGACTGTTGTGCCGTGGGTAAAGGCCAAGTCGATGCCCCACTTGGCGAAATCAAGGGGAGATATCTAGGAGAGCTCTTCAGGGGCGACTCTGATTTTTGGTGCGAAGACTTGACACCTTTTGCAAGCCTTGGCGAAGTCGAGTGCATCTTGTTTTAGCGTTATCCAGAAATAACCCTGTCGCAGGACCTTGTGGGAAAGTGAGTTCCTCCAGAGTGGTTACCACATACCCCTTCATGTATCTCCTTTATGATCTCTTTACCGACCTTGGGGGTTACACATTTTAGCAGAGGGAGGGCGAAACCCCGCTTGTATAGTTGGTTGTCGATGATCGTATATCGGCCTGCCCTCAGTTGAAGTAGGCGGGCTTCGACCTTGTCAGTGGGGAGCTCGCCATCCTTAATGTATTTGATGATCAGACTCATCCAGGTATCCTCTTCGATTTCCACAGGCGCAACAAGGGCCGCACTGCCCGATGGGACAGTGAGCTTGATGATTGTTATGTTTGACATGTCGGCCGCTCCTTTAGATGTTGCCAACCGAGCTAGAGCATCCGCTTGGGTGTTCTTCTTCCTGGGAATCTGGGATATCTTGACCTACTCGAGCTTCTCGATCAGATTTTGGGCTATCTTATGGTAGGCCATCATCTGTTCATTTCTCACCTCATATTCGCCCGTCATCGGGAAGGCTACCAACTGAGAATCGCAAAAAATCTTAACACGTTGAACTCCTATGGCCATGGCCATCTCTAGGTCGTTGATCAGAACTTCATACTCGACCTCGTTGTTCGTTGCTTGAAAGTCGAAATGGATTGTGGTTGTGAATTATCTCCCTTCTGGGCTGATTAGCACTACGCCTGCCCCAACTCGCTCATTGGTCGCTGACCCATCTACATATAACTCCCAAACTTGCCCCACTGTTCTCTCTTGCTTGATCGGGAAAGTCAGTTCCACGAGGAAATCCGTCAATGCTTGTGCCTTTATTGCTGTTCGGGGTGCAAATGTTATACCGAATTATCCGATCTCTACCGACCATTTGAGGCATCTTCCTGCGGTATCTGGTCGATGGAGTATTCGCCGCAATGGCAGCCAGGTCAGGACCTCGACATGGTGGTCAAAAAAGTATGGTCGGATCTTTCCGACGCTCATTACGAGCGCGTAGGTGAATTTTTCTAGAGGGGGGTATCTTAGCTCGGCATCGTTCAAAGTCTGGCTTACGAAATAGATCGGCAGATGGTCCTGCCCCTCAGCCCGAACTAATACGACACTTAATGCGGTCTCCGAGGCCGCCAAGTAAAGGTAAAGCTTTTCCCCAGGGATAGGCTTTGCGAGTATCTGCGTGTTTGATAGGTAATCCTTTATGTTCTCGAACGCGAGCTGGCTTTGAGCTGTCCATTTGAACTTCCCCTTCCCGATCGTATCAAAGAAAGGTTTACACTTGTCCCCCATTCGCGAGATAAAACGATTTAAAGCGGCCAATCGTCCTATCAACCTCTGAACTTCCTTGATGTTCTGCGGTGCTCTCATGTCGAGCACAGCCTGGATCTTGGTCGGGTTAGCCTCAATCCGGCGATGGCTCACCATATGCCCCAAGAATTTTCCGGATTCCACTCCAAAGTTGCACTTCTTGGGTTCAATTTCATCTTGTATTGTCTTAAGATGCCGAAGGCCTGGGCGTGGTGCCCCAAATGGTCCTCTCTTCTCTCGCTTTTAAGACTGACTAAGACACCGATGGCCTTCTCTCACTTCGCTATGGGCCACCTATGCTTTGCCTTTCTATTATTCTCCTTGGGCGGAATCTCTCTATTGATGTGTAATTGACTTCACTTCCACCTTTCCTAAGTTAAGCAGCTAGGCTCTTATGTTTCCAGGAGCTCTTTTTCATGTGGTAACACAAAAAGAAATTAGTTAGATGCCGATTCGTAAGCGGGTAGGTGACCGGATCGAATTGTGAAAAGAGTAGTGACCCTTACGTCCCCTCTCCCAACCAAAGTATAAAAAGAAAGAAGGCGCGAGCCGATGAGACGGTCAAGGCTTACAAAGAAGCTAGATAGAATCTCTTAGGCGACCCCTTCCATTTCTTCTCTTATGATTTCATATCAAAAGAAAGTTACCACCCTCTAGTGAAGTTGAGTGCCTAGGCGCTTAGGTTTAGCTAGCACTACCTCTGAAGCACAAGACTGGATAACTTAGAAGCTTAGAAAGAAGTGTCGTTGTTCGCCGCCATGGTTATATGTTCAGGGCTCAGCTCATCACTGGGCAAAGTATAGTGAGCTTCCGGGATAGGGGCAGAGAAAGGGGCATGCCGATACATGAATGTAGGCCGTGCATAGATTCTTTTGGAATGACTCCGCACTTCGTTCAAGGGTAGCTTACAGTTAGATTATGGAATTGTGCCTAAAACATTCCTGCGCGATCGATCCATTATTCATATTATTCGATCCGAGATCTATATCCCACTTTGCCTCTTCTCTGCCAACTAGGGCAAACTAAGAACCCTAAAAAACCAGACACCAGGAGCAGACTCTGTTCATGGACGTGGATGTGCGCCTGCCACAAGGTAAAAAGGTTAAGGTCCAAGGATGGAAGAGGCGGTAGGGGATTCCCTTTATCCATGGTCTTGCCGATTTGATCCGCAAACATGCGATTGACCAACCTCTGATACGTTGCCCCGACATATTTCAGGCCAAAAGGCATGCGCTTCCAGCAGTAGATGTTCTTTTCCATCAGGAAAGAAGTGTGATTTTGGTAGTCTCGGTGCATAGCTATTTGATGGTAGCCCGTGAATGCGTCCATGAAAGACATCACCTCGTGTCCCGCAGTATTGTCGATTAAGTGGTCGATGTGCGGCATGGGGAAATGATCTTTGGGACAAGCGTCATTCAAGTCCATAAAGTCTATGCACAGTCTCCATGAGTTGTTTGCTTTCTTCACTAACACCGCATTTGCTACCCACTGGGGCTTATCAGCTTGCTCGATAAGCTGGTTATCTAGGAGCTTCTTAACTTCTTCGGCTAGAGCTGCATATTTCTCGGGACCAAACTTTCTCTCTTCTGCGATATCGGTTTCCTGGAAGGGTCGATGTTGAGCTGATGGCAGGTGATCTCGGGATCTACCCTGACCATATCTCTGTGGGACCAGGCAAAAACGTCTAAGTTGGCTTTTAGGAACTCGATTATCTGACTTTGCATCTCGGGGCGTAGGGTTGTCCCGATGATCACCTCCATCTCGGGCTGGGATTCGCTAACTGGGACTCTCTCGAGCTCTTCCACCGGTGTGGCTCGTTGCCCCTTCTCCCATCGTGAGTCATCAATAGGCTCGTAACCTATTCTGGGCTCGAGATCGGCTACTTCCTCGGCGTCGACGACCTTCATTCTTTTGTTGGATTTGTTTGTTGGTGGCGAGATCGGATCACCGGGATGGTCTTTCGACACTATTAAAATTGCCCCCATCTCGAGGGTCGCCATGGTCGCGCCTGGCTCGGTGCCGACCTGTAACAAGCATCCTCTAGAAATTGCCTAATTTCCCTTGATCGTCCCCACGGGCCCTCCCGGGTCGGAAATTTGATGCAATAATAGTGGGCCGAGGGCGCTGCCCCAAATTCATGTTTGAAAGGTCTTCCCAGAAAACCGTTATATGTCGAGGGAAGATCGACAATGATGAAATTGACCTACCTCATCACCCTTACTTCTGGGTCGCGATCCGAGACCAATTCGACTGCTAACCGAATGCCCCATAGGGTTTCACAGAAGAGTCCCCGCATCCCTTGATAGTGAGGTCGCAAGGCTCGATGGAGAAATTCCTGATCTGATCGAGAGCACTTTTGAATAAGATGTTGCAGAAAGAGCCATTATCGACTAATAGACGATGAACCATTACCCCATGATCTTGGTCGAGATCACTATGGGGTCATTATTTGGATATTGCACTCCCTGTTTGTCCTCATCCGAGAAAGAGAGTGAACTGGTTTTCTCGATTGCATGGTTGACTTGGAAGAAAGTCTAGTGGACATGATTTAGCTCTCGTATTTCGGCTTTACGCCTTCGTCGTGACATAAACATCGAAGGGAGGATCCCATCGATGCTACCTCCCAATGGAGCGATCATCTGAACGGCCCTTCCCGTGACATTGTCTGGAAAATGGGGGATGGGTCGCTAGCCGGCGAGCTCTGGATTTGCCTGAGGCCGCTGTGGTTGTTGCTGATTGTTCTGACGTTTTACGTAATCGTTTAGCTTTCCATCCTCATAAAGCTTCCATAATTGTCGAAGAAGGTCGCGACATTCACTGGTGTTGTGACCGATGCTCTCATGATAGTGGCAGTATTTGTTGGGATTCATCTTCCCATTCTCCTTTGTGATTTTCTGGGGTTGATCCAAGAGTTTCTTGTCTTTGATTTGATTATAGACTTCGTTTGGAGTGGTGCTTAATACCCCCAACAACTTGACCTCGATTTCGATGTTAAAAGGCTTGAAGAAATTAGTTTTGCGGTGGCCACCTCCTTTCTTATGCGAGCTCGGCGCCGCCGCCTCGGGTTTCTTTACCTTGTCCTCCTGGACCTGCTCCCCCAAACGTATGGCCATCATTTCTGCCCGGTTAATGTGATTCCCTACCTTGTACCGGAACTCCACATATGAACTCGGGTACTCCTTATGCATGAGTTTCCATAACTTTGTGTTGAATCACAGACCCCGAACAACTCCCATCACTTTGACCTCATCCCCCAGGGGTTCGCCGCCCAGGAAAAAATTGTCGACTCTTTCGATGTAATCTCGATCCGACTCTGTCGGTCCTTGCTGGATGGTCACGAAGAGTTGTTTCGTCGGTTGCCTTGGAGCCAAAGTGACGAAATGGTTTAGGAAAAGACCGGCGAGCTGATGGAAAGACTCGATGGAGTTCGGAGTTAGAGATTTGAACCACCTATAGGCCTGGTCTCCTAAAGTAAGTGGGAAAAGCCGACACCGTGTCGCATTTGTAGCTCCCATTGAGGCCATGTGGTCGGAGAACTTCCCCAAATGGATGGTCGGGTCGGAGTCTCCATTGTACTGGTTGATCGAGGTCGTGTTGATTTTGACCTGCGCGGGGGCATAAACAATAGCGGGGATGAAGGGCGAGATCGGGACGAGAGCTGACGTCGATGGTCCCTCTTGTAGATCAATTCGATCCTGCAACTTCTTGAGGGATGCTTTGATAGCTTCGAGCTGCTCGTTCTCGGGGTTAGTGTTGGGGAATAAGTTGCACGGATCTATTTGGGGTGAATATTTAAATACAAATTTAATTCTTTAATTATTACTAGCATGAATTAATCCTAAATTAATTCAAATAATAATCCAACAACATATCATGCATATAATACTTCACGTAAAACCTACGCATGCGGAATTCTACGAGTTTACGTGAACGTACCTCTTGGGATGACAACGGTATGGCTGAATAGACTAACCGTAAGGACTTCCCAAGTATTCCCTTAGTCCTCGTTCGACTATCCCGTGGAAGGATTCTTGTGAACGATTTAACAAAAGGAAAATAAAATATGTTGCACCACCTTTGTGGATTTACTAATTTTTCCAGCACATGGAATTGTACTTGGGAATGAAAGAATCACCCCCTATTTATAGAGTCTAAAGTGGACGAATTTTTAGTGATAAAACAATGTGGGAAAATCTTTTCTTGATCTCCAAGAAATCTTGAATATATCTCCTATATTCTTTTTCCCATAATTATAATATTCCACAAAAATCCCACCTTCTCTATTCTTATGGATTTTCGAAAATAAGGGGTTCAAGAATCCAAGATTTGGATCTTCTTGAATTTATGAGATATTCTTGTATTTCAAGAAATACATATCTTCCATAATATCTTTTCAAGAAAATCTTTCTTGCCCTCTATTTTCTAATATTTTCGAAAAACTTAATATAGATGACCAAGTGGGAGATTTCTTGAATTTAATGAGATAATCTTGTATTCCAAGAATACATATCTTCATTCCATAACAAAATTCAAAGAAAATCTTTCTCCCAACTTATCTATATATTTCGAAATTTTCATGGAAAAATAAGCAACAATATTTATTTTATTTTAATCACCTTTTCAGTTAATGAACTATACGTTGGGCTACTTAGGGGGCCTTTAGAAGAATTAAGATTGGACCTTCTAATGGACCTTGAATATCTAATATTGAGCCACAATATAATTCAAGCCCATAAATATTAATTAATCCCACTACATAATTAATATTGCACTATCCATCTTAACCCATATTACAGTTAATATGGCTCCCGGTCATTATTTCCCGTGTTTAAGATTATCTAGCCCATTAATTAATTCAAGCCACTGAAATAGCTTTCTATTAATTAATATCTTATATCCTTGGTCAAGGAACGGTTCAACATTATTATCCATACCGGAAACTAATTCCACTTGCAAGATTTGGTATGATAAAGCTTATGAACCTCCCAAGGGGGCAAATCGAACAAGCGTACTTGCACACGATTCTTCGTATTAAATCTTAGCAATCACATGTGACTAATAATATTGCCCAAGATAAAAAGTATTGAATCTCTCTGATTCGCTACCCATGATAAGTCAAAACAATAGTTACCAATCCCACATGATCCTATTTAAGGAACGAAGATTAAGAAATAACGAACCACTGAGGTCTAATTCTCCCTTGTTCAGTTCTGAAGAATTTATCCTCCTGTAGGTCCTATTCAGTGCATCAGTCATGCACTAGTGTAATCTCTTGGTCAAGACAAGCCAATATGAGCCTTACACCTCAACCTTTCACGATGGGTTGTTCATTTCCATCTAGGTCGTGAATGGCGTACTTTTAGTTACAAGGGACTGTTAATTTAATCTTCTGTGATTTGGTATCACTAAATTAACTACAATGTAACACGTACGACTTATTGAACAGTTATGCAGTAAATATATGTAACATTCGATAATATTTAAAGCATCAGTGATAAACAATTTATTTCAGTAAATAAGTCTGAAAATTCAGTTTCGATTATACAAAGTAAAAAGCATACTTTCCAGTATAATCCCAACAATCTCTCACTTATACTCAAAGTCTGCTTTTAAGTATACTACAACATGTCTCGTGTAGTCCGTGACATCTAATGTCACCTGCACGAACCTAATAATTTCTCCCACTTATACTCAAAGCAGATTGGCAACGGTCTTGACACCCATTCCTTCCACATGTCTCTCGAATGTATTCAGAGGCAGACCCTTTGTGAATGAATCTGCTAGGTTGTTTTTAGACACTATCTTTGCCACATCTATATCTCCTCTCTTAACGATTTCTCGTATAAGATGTCTTTCCTTTAGTGTGCTTGTTTGACTCGTGGACTCTTGGTTCCCTTGAATTTGCAACTGCCCCTAGCAAATATTGCTAGACAAATTCGGAACTCCATCCACGTCCACTAAGAAGGTCTAGAGCCAAATCGGTTCTTTCACTGTTTAACAAGCAGCTACTTACCCGATTTCCATGTTGAGTCAGTGATGCATTTCTGCTTCACACTCGTCCATTTGATGGCTACACTTCCCTAATGAAACACACTAACTGAGGCAGATAGTTTCTGGAATCTAAGTCTGATTGGAAATCCGAGTCCGTGTAGCCGATGGGGATTGGAGTATCTGACTGATAAATCAACATTCTATCCCGAGTTCTTTTCAGATACTTCGTAATGTTTTTAATCGCTGCCCAATGCTCTTTCCTTGGGTTACTTTGATATCTTGCCACCATGCCTACGACAAAGCAGATATCCGGTCTCGTACACAGCATTGCATACATAAGGTTTCCGACAGCCGAAGCACAAGGAATGCCTTTCATGTCATCTATCTCCTCTTGCGTCTTAGGGAACATTTTCTTGGATATATGGATTCCAAGTCTGAAAGGTACGAACCCTTTCTTGGAATCTTGCATGCTGAAGCGTTTCAAGACAGTGTCTATGTATGAAACTTGCGATAACCCGATCATCCTTTTCTTGCGATCTCGAAAGTGATCTTGATCCCAAGGATGTGTCCGCTCCCCTAAGTCTTTCATATCAAACTGTTTTTGAAGACCATGCCCTTATTGCCCGATAACACCTTCACATCGTTCCGATGATCGAATGTCATCTACGTATAGTACTAAGAATACCAATGCAGTTCCGACACACTTTTTATACACACAACTTTCAAACTCGTTTTGATCGAACCCATAAGACTTTATAACAAGATCAAAACATTGGTTCCAAGCTCTGGATGCCTGTTTGAGTCCGTAAATGGACCTCTTGAGCTTACAAACTAGGTGTTCTTGGCCTGTTTCAATGAAACCTTGGGGTTGTTGCATATAGATCTCTTCATCAAGACTTCCGTTAACTTCGTCTTGACATCCATTTGCCGATTTCAAAGTTAAAATGCGCAAAGAATCGATAAGAGAATCTGAGATGGACTTAAGCATGGCTACTCTGGAAAAAAGTTTCCTCATAATCGATCCTTCTTTCTCGAGTATAACCTTTCGCCACTAGTCTTGCTTTAAAGGTTTCAACCTTCCCCGTCCCGGTCCTCTTTTCCTCTTATATACCCACTTGCATCCAATGGGTTTGACTTCCCATTAAGTGGTTCGACTAGCTCCCACACTCTATTATGAAACATAGAACCCATTTTGGCTTTCATTCTTTGTTTGCCAAGAATCTGCATCCTTATCTTGGAGTGCCTCGTCATATGTCCATGGGTCCGATTCGTCTTGTCCGGGAATCAAGTCCGAGGACTCTCTTATTCCCATGAATCTCTCGGGCTGTCTAACAACCCTCCCACTACGACGAGGCTCCGGTTGAAAGCGATCGATTGGTATATCATCTAGTACAGTTGGCACTGAGGTTTGCCCTCTAAGCTCATCTAAGGTAATCTCATACGGGTTTTCTTTGGTTCATATAGTCTTCTTCCAAAAATCTAAAGTGGGTGCTAATGACCACCTTTTGATCTTGGGACCATAGAACATACACCCTTTTTGTTCCTCAGGGTATCCTACAAATTTTTTTTAATTTCGATCAAGGATCCAATTTCATTTCGCTTTGTCCAACACGAGGGCGGACACCCCAAATTCTCATGTGCCTCATACTAGGCTTGAGCCCGGTCCACAATTCTTTGGGAGTTTTGGGAACCGATTTGGATGGCACCAAGTTCGTAATGTAAGCCTTCTTTGTTTCAAGGCATGACCCCTTAACGACTCGGGAAGATCCGCATAACTCATCATTGATCTAACCATTTCCAAAAGAGTTATGTTTTTCGCTCTGCAACCCCATTTTGTTGAGGGTTTAGTGCAAAGGAGTGGGATACAATCCCTTCATCGGATAAGTAGTTCAAAAACTCATATTTGAGGTATTCGCCTCCACGATCAGATCGTAGAGACTTGATACGTTTTTCCCTATGATTCTCTGTTTGAGCCTTAAATTCTTTGAATTTCTCAAAGGTCTCAGATTTATGCTTCATAAGGAAAATGTAACCGTACCTTGAGTAATCATCAATAAAAATACTCATAACCTCCTCTTGCTTTGGTTGACATTGGACCACATACATCTGTGTGAACGATCTCTGACACTCCTTTGGCCCTATTCCCCTTGGCTCCAAATGCCCTCTTTGTCATATTACGCTCCAAACATGATTCGCAGGTTGGAATCGGTTCAACTTGGAGAAGCTCCAGTGAACCGTCTCTCACCAACCTTTGGATCCTCTTTGGATTTATATGACCCAATCTTAGATGCCAAAGAAGTGTCTCGTTCACGTCTGATGAACGTTTTCTTTTCTCGAAAACAGCTGATGTGTTATAGGATGCATTTCATGAGTGGTGTGCACAGTTAATTGTATAGAGATCATTTGACAACGTTCCATGACAGATAAATTTATCAAAAAGAGAAATGGTAACAACTTTATTAAAAAGTAACCGAATATCTATCATAAAAAGTTTAGAAACTGAAATCAAATTCTTTCTAAAATCCGAAACGTAAAGAACATCTCTAAAATTAAAACTCTGTCTTCAAAATACAGGTGCACTTCTTCCACTGCTTCAGCTGCCACTCTCGTAGTATCGCCCAGTGTGATGAGGACCTCACTCCCACTAAGTTGCCGGGTCCGCTTGAACCCCTATAATGTGAAACAAACATGATCAGTAGATCCCGTATCCACCACCCATAAATGGGAGGCATACGCCGCTAAACAAAGTTTCAACAACTAGTGCGTGAGAATTACCTTTCGTTCCATTCCTTTTGGGTCTGGAACAGGCTGACCTCCAATGTCCTTTTTCACCGCAGTTGAAGCACTTCCCCTTAGCTGGCTTGTTCACTCCACCATCCTTCTTCACCTTATCTTTGCCATTGGCAACACTTGAGTTCACTTGCTTGTGGCCTTTGCTCCTTTTCTTATTCTTACCACCCCTTGGTCTAGAAGAAGAAGAAGGTCTGTTTGCCACCAAGGCTTGGCTCTTCTGCCCCAATATCGCCTCTGCCGAGACTAAAGTTTGCAACAGATCAGGCATCGAGAACTTCTGATTATTCATCTGGTAGTTCAACCTGAATTGTTCAAAACTTTTCGGCAGAGAGTGGAGCACGAAATCGATTTGGGTCTTGATATCGTATTCAGCGCCAAGTACCTTAAGTTTATTAAGGTGAGCCATCATCTGGAGAACGTGCTCCCTTATGGGCGTTCCCTCCACCATTTTCATAGAGAGCAAGTCCCTCATGGTGATCTGACGAGCCACACGGTTCTGATGTTGAAACATCGCTTTAAGACTAGTCATGATTTCCGCAGCGGTCTCAACGTTCTGGTGTTGGTGTTGCAACACATCTGACATAGAAGCCAAGATGGTACACTTTGCCATTTCGTTAGACCGCTCCCAGTCAGCATACTCTTTCTTAACCGTTTTAGTGGACTCATCTGATGGATTATCCGGTTTAGGTGTGGTCAGAACCCAGTTATGGCTTTGTGCAGTGAGGACAATAGTGAGTTTTCGATTCCAATCAACAAAATTTTCTCCAGTGAGCAAATTGTCTTTAAGTATATTGAATAGTTGATTAAAAGGTTGTGACATGATGAACTGAAATAAATAATAATATGCATAAGCACAAATATATCACAAGGTTCGATCACATGCATCATATTAAAATCTCAAAAAAAAATATGAACATGCATCAGCTAACATCTCAAAACAGTTTAAATAAGCCACGTGGGGTGGGTCATTATTTAAACACATTCAAGCAGGTTACAAACAAGAACAATTACAAACCTTTAATATCCAGATTAATAGTTGGCTCCCACTTGACCAATATAAAATTGACAGGGACTTCGGGGAAGTATATGCATATCAATTTTATACCTAAGTAATAACCATGATTAAATACAGGATTATTATTTCGCTTTGAACGAGCCTCGTGGGGAGGGTCATCATTGCCACTAGTAATAACCCACAATCATCCACTTGGAATTCATTCATGTGAAAACTATCTTTTGACCGTCCCGTGGGGGGAATTTCTCCAAAAGAATTCACAAATAAATAAATCATGGAGGTCAAAATTAATTCAATTTTATTATCCGGAATAAAATTGTCAATTAATTATTTAAACATACTTAGTAATTTTTGAAGGTGAGATTTTTCATTTGGGCAATTCTCATGCAAACACATTTAAACAAATTAAATAAAGCATAAGATAAGACAAAATAAATCAAGCAAAAATGTAAAAAATAAACATATTGGGCACAAATTATCCAATTGTCATGGTTTGATTTTTCTTGGCTTGTTCTTGAAGAAACACCGCCTCGAATTTTTTCTTTATCTGGGAAGCCGTGGCCGTATCAAAGGTTTAACTGCCTTGTCTCGCGGCACCAACTTCCCCCGAGCGTATGGCCATCATTTACGCGGTTAATGTGATTCCCTGCATATGCAGAACTGCAATATAATTTCGGGTACTCATATGCATGAGTTCCCATTTTTGTCCTTTAACTTCTTTTGTTGAATCAATTTATTTACAAAAAATAAATAAACCTAGATCTAGACTAGTCTATTACATTGATCAAATCAAACAAATCCTAGTCTACTCGTGGATTTTCTCACGAGGAAAAATGAATCCGAATGAATCGAATTAAAACCACAGTTTATATGCATGCATAAACAAACACATTAAATTACATGACAATTGGATACCTGCAAAATAGATCTAGCAATTCTACTATCCAATTTCAAATTTAATGTCCGCGAATTAAATTACAATTTAAAAAATTCAGAGCCCGAAACCGTGGCTCTGATACCAGTTGTTGGGGAATAAGTTGCACGGATCTATTCGGGGTGACTATTTAAATACAAATTTAATTCTTTAATTATTACTAGCATGAATTAATCCTAAATTAATTTGAATAATAATCCAACAACATATCATGCATATAATAATTCACGTAAAACCTACGCATGCGGAATTCTACGAGTTTACGTGAAAGCACCTCTTGGGATGACAACGGTATGGCTGAATAGACTAACCGTAAGGACTTCTCAAGTATTCCCTTAGTCCTCGTTCGACTATCCGGTGGAAGGATTCTTGTGAACGATTTAACAAAAGGAAAATAAAATATGTTGCACCACCTTTGTGGATTTACTAATTTTTCCAGCACATGGAATTGTACTTAGGAATGAAAGAATCACCCCCTATTTATAGAGTCTTAAGTGGACAAAATTTTAGTGATAAAACAATGTGGGAAAATCTTTTCTTGATCTCCAAGAAATTTTGAATATATCTCCTATATTCTTTTTCCCATAATTATAATATTCCACAAAAATCCCACATTCTCTATTCTTATGGATTTTCAAAAATAAGGGGTTCAAGAATCCAAGATTTGGATCTTCTTGAATTTATGAGATATTCTTGTATTTCAAGAAATACATATCTTCCATAATATCTTTTCAAGAAAATCAAGAAAATCAAGAAAATCTTTCTTGCCCTCTATTTTCTAATATTTTCGAAAAACTTAATATAGATGACCAAGTGGGAGATTTCTTGAATTTAATGAGATAATCTTGTATTCCAAGAATACATATCTTCATTCCATAACAAAATTCAAAGAAATCTTTCTCCCAACTTATCTATACATTTCGAAATTTTCATGGAAAAATAAGCAACAATATTTATTTTATTTTAATCACCTTTTCAGTTAATGGACTATATGTTGGGCTACTTAGGGGGCCTTTAGGAGAATTAAGATTGGACCTTCTAATGGACCATGAATATCTAATATTGAGCCACAATATAATTCAAGCCCATAAATATTAATTAATCCCACTACATAATTAATATTGCACTATCCATCTTAACCCATATTACAGTCAATATGGCTCCCGATCATTATTTCCCGTGTTTAAGATTATCTAGCCCATTAATTAATTCAAGCCACTGAAATAGCTTTCTATTAATTAATATCTTATATCCTTGGTCAAGGAACGGTTCAACATTATTATCCATACCGGAAACTAATTCCACTTGCAAGATTTGGTATGATAAAACTTATGAACCTCCCAAGGGGGCAAATCGAACAAGCGTACTTGCACACGATTCTTCGTATTAAATCTTAGCAATCACATGTGACTAATAATATTGCCCAAGATAAAAAGTATTGAATCTCTCTGATTCGCTACCCATGATAAGTCAAAGCAATAGTTACCAATCCCACATGATCCTATTTAAGGAACGAAAATTAAGAAATAACGAACCACTGAGGTCTAATTCTTCCTTGTTCAGTTCTGAAGAATTTATCCTCCTGTAGGTCCTATTCAGTGCATCAGTCATGCACTAGTGTAATCTCTTGGTCAAGACAAGCCAATTTGAGCCTTACACCTCAACCTTTCACGATGGGTTGTTCATTTCCATCTAGGTCGTGAATGGCGTACTTTTAGTTACAAGGGACTGTTAATTTAATCTTCTGTGATCTAGTATCACTAAATTAACTACAATGTTACACGTACGACTTATTGAACAGTTATGCAGTAAATATATGTAACATTCGATAATATTTAAAGCATCAGTGATAAACAATTTATTTCAGTAAATAAGTCTGAAAATTCATTGCTGGCCAAGTTCTTGAGGGGGCCTTCATTGCTGGAAGTGGCTTCCTCTTGCCGGCCGGAGGCCTGCATCCCTGTGGATGCCATGGCGGAGTTCCGAGTATGGGACGAAAATATGAAGATTTGAATGAGATTGTTGAAAATTTGAAGATTCGAAAGGGTGTATCAATAGAAATCCTGGGAAAATTCTAGTGAAACACCTTCCTTCTAGCGCCAATTGTTGATACAAAAAATATGATAGGATGATTAAGACATTAATGTGGCTATGATTGGCATCAAACTATTTATGATTTGGGGTTGGTGAGAGTTAATGAAGAACAAAGGGAATGTTCTTCATTAGGGTCATGAACATGTTATTCAATGCTTGATATTAAAGTGTTGGAAAGCAATAAATTGCAAGGGTGTTTGGGCCAAAGGCCTCTTTTTCGGCTAGTAAAGCCTTTATATTGAATGAGAATACTGGAACCCTTAAATGAACTTTAATTACATGTATTTATACTACAAACTCTTGGGGTATAGCCCCTCTAGGGGCCTAGGGCCTAGATATTTAATGGCTCGCAGGGAGCATTAAATGGCGCCGACTTCGGTTACTGGGTTGAGTGCTCCAGCTGAACTGTGGGGCGACCTTCTTGCCTTGGGTTGCTCGCCGGAGGTCGCTGGCTCAAACTTCGAGGTCGCTCATCTGATCCTTCCTTATTAGGGCATCCTGTTTTAATCGTTTTTTGAAGGCCAGAGGACAGCTTCCCTTTGGGGAAAGTCTTCTCTGATCCGACTTACTTCCCGAGGTTCAGAATTGTAGGCGCCGCTATTGGGAACCTGTGCCTCGCCAAGGTCGCGACCCAAGGTCCTGTTAGTTCGCGATCATGCAGCTCGTGTGAGGTTAGACCTCGCCCCGACATTGATATGATCAGGTCCATCTTGTATGAGCGACCCACTTAGGTCGCTGACGGATTAGGTTAGGGCTTCGTCGAATTAATTATGCAAGATCACTCCTAAGTGCTAGACCTCACGTGCAGCCTAATTATTCTAGCACAACAGAACTCAATTGCACCAAAGTGGGGGGGTGTATTGGTTGTGGAGTGTGTAGAATTTTTTTAGACTTTCAAAGTTTGAGGGTATTCAATTCGGATTTTCAAAAGTCTTTAAAAATCCTGAGGTATTCTATACAGATTTTAAAAAGTCTTTAGGTATTCAACGGTTTATGGATTTTAACACTCTATGGATTTTCTTTGATTTTCTCTAAAAAATATAAATAGATTTCACTCTCCAAAAACTCTTATAACAACTAGAGATTTCTACGTATTCTCTAAAAGAATTCTGAAGACGAAAGGTCAGAAGAAAATAACCTTCGTTGTTCTCCTGCGATTGCCGCCGTTCTCCTGCCACCGGACGACGCAGCGCTCACCCCCGTGCCCTGCATCGCTGCACGATGCAGGGTGCCGTTTCAGCCATGGCGTTGCAGACCGGCGTCTCTACTTCAAAGGTTCTCATTCTCGTCGGCCCAGGTTATCCTTCACTCATTCTCTCTCTATTTGTCCTTCTATCGTTCTCTCTCTAGTTGTTGATGTATTCAGCGCCGGAGTATAATTTATTCGCGAGCTCGGAATTTCTGTTTTATTTTTTTAGTTCGATGATCGGAGGGAGTAATTGATGTCTTTGCGAGTTTGAAGATTTTGTAGCTTAATTCGTTATCGATGCTATGATTGATTTATGCCTAAATTTTGTGATTTTTGGAATCATTTTGGTGTTGCACATTTAAATTCAGATTCACTATTTATCCCAATTTGTTTGTAGTTTAGTGTGGTAAGTAATCGTTTAAGCTGCTGTTTTGATCTTCAAGAATTAGGAGTAGTAGCCTATTAACTATTAACAATCAGAGAGGAATAATTTTATGGTTGTACCTGTGAAGTTAATGATCTCAGGAAGAAAAAAAACTAGAGTGCCATGATTTCTTGATTTGGCTGGTGCAGAGTTCTGGTCTTTCCTTTATCCTTTTTTTTTTTACAATTAACTGTTTATCCTGTGTGGAATACAATGACTGCGATCATATAGCGGAGTCCAATAAAAGCATTAGTTGTTGTTGTTGTTGTTGAGATGGAGCACAGATCATCAATATATTGAGTCTTGAGATTTAACTATCCACATGAGAATTTCAGTGATCTTTGCACGTTATTGACAACATCTATCCTATCTTTATTATGTTTACAGGATTTACATTATGATTGGCTTACTGCAGTAACGGCTATTTTGCTTTTTTAGTTGCGAAATATAAGTACAGCAGATTAGTTATATAGGCACAAAGTTAATTATAAGTTACCAGCTAAAAACCAAAACGACTCATAAGCTGCTTAACATTTATAAACTAAAGCAACAAGTATTATAAAATTTTGACCATGAACAGGTGTAACTGGATCCGTTATCTTGAGGAGTGGACATCTGTCGGATTTAATTTCTCATCTTCAAGAGTTGATAAAAAAAATAAACGAAGCTGAAACATCCCCAGGGAAATATGATGCAGCTATTCTTGTTGCTCAGGTAGGAATAGCATCTAATACAAGCTTCACCACATCTAAAAATAGTTGAGGAAAATTTGGAATCGCTTTTGCAAAGCCAACTACAACAAAGAACGGAAGCTAATGCATGAAGAACGAGTATTGCTAATGCTATGTGAGAAATGAGGCCGAGGTATAACGGTGATAAATGAAGATGAAAATAATATTGATGAATAATAATATATTTTTTTTGGAACAAATGTATTTTTGGTATTTTTTCTAAACAATTTGTATAACTTTTTTTATATAAAAGTGTGTTTCATATACATTTGCATGAACAGTTCCAGCACCGGAGTCTATGGAAATCCATGTAAATCAATAAAAAAAATGCATTCCACAATCCTGTCACGTCTATGAAAATTCAAGTAAATCAATAAAAAAAGTCAGCCAAACTCTGCATGGAGTCTATGGATTTTCTAAATCCACAGACTTTTTTAAAGTCCAAAAAAATACAATAGAATCTCAATTGAACACACCCCCCTTGAATTGGTGCATGGGGTGCACAAGAGAGTGACTCACAAATATCTAATTAATTATGTGGCATCTGGGCCACAAATCTTACATTTTCCCACTTGGCCCATGTGGCATAATATATCTTCATGGTTTAAATAGTAACATAATGTGCACGTCATATAATATCTTTATTGGTCAAATCATAATGTCGATATTAAGTATATACTAACACGAGTCATGACGGTTCTATATCATTTATTTGACATCACTAATACACATTTGGGTTTGGACAACTGTGAAAAATGATCATGGAGAGCGGTTATAACCGCTCTCCAAGCATCATCTGTCCTAGCTTGGACAACTGATAAAAAACCGCTGTCCAAGAAAAGCACTTGGACAACGGTTTTTAACCGCTTTGCAAGTTTAAGATTGGACAACGGTTGATAACCGCTGTCCAAGCTGATATATTTTTTTAATTCGTTTATTATTTTACATAGACTGTCCAATATCTTTTTTTCTTTAATTATTAATTTACATTTTAAAAATTCTATAATAAAACTATAAACCAAAACTTATATATACGTCCAATACCATATAACATAAACCAAAAATCCTATAATAAAACCATAAACCACATATATATACCAAAACATCGAAATATATAAACATACAATCATAAACATACGTCCAATACACCAAAAACATGAAATATATATCATCACAAATATATAATTTAATTACATGCTACCAATATTTCAAACAACATTCTCTCAATATTGATCGTATGAATATAAGAAACGATTGTAAAGGTACCCCCGTCAATCGTTTTTCCATTTCTCCGATCTTTTTTCTTAGAGTAAGACTTGAGTTCACGTTCATAGACAAACTGCAAACAACGAATCAATCAATATAGTATGAATTTTTATTCAATCAATAATAATTTAAATAAATCAATAATTGACTTACATTGGGAGGAATGTTCGTTATAGAAGCGCGGATTATATCTTCTATAAAGCAACACACAAAATGTCCACAATGGTCATTATCTCGTTGCCTCGGAACCTGTTGATTAACAATATAATCACGTATTACAATTATGATTTCTTTCTATTAATTAGTTTGATAATTTACTAAATTAAATTTACCTTAATGTTAATCCAGTTCACTTTATTTAACCTGGATCTTGAACCCTGACTCTGAAGGCGACTCCGATACATCGTCATCACACTATTATTATTATAATTAAAAAATAAAAATAGATTAAATATGCATAATTTTAAAAGTAAAACAAATCATTGTATAGAATATTAAAAATGAACTTACGCTTCCATATATGAAACGAGATCAGGGCGATTTGAATAAACTCCATCATGGGCTGGGTCCATAAAATACACACTTAATGTATTCATGTGTATGGCGACCAGCACCCAATGGTTCCTATATTATATTGAGAGTATTAAAATTAACTGCAAATTTAGCATATATATGTGCAAATATTATAAACATGAATACAAATTTTAACGAAATGTTTATCACTCACCCCACATTTGTTGGCCAAAAAATGAGATGATCGCTCCCGTTAGATTCAAAGATATGATTAACGAACCCATCCATGGTCTGTACCCTATCACCCATTATGCAAGACACTTGGGGGGAGAAGAAGGAGTACATTCCACTTGCTCGGTTATCTCTGGAGAGATATAGCTCACCCAAATATCTTTAACCAACATATATATGTTAATTAATATTTAAAAAGAAAATTAAACTATACAGAAAGTGAATATTGAGAATTAGTAAACACATACCTGAGGTAAAGGGCTATGGTGGTTGCACTCAACCACTCGTCATTCAAGACTTTCACATACATGTTCCTCATTTGATTTAATTCTTGGAAAGTATTCGATGAAAGTGAGCAAGCATGGGAACTGTGGACGATATCGAAAGCATTAGATGATACCATCCGGTGCACCCTAGACCGTAAATGATCATCGTGATCTAAGTCTCGGTCATGGATAACCAAGTCTTAGCAGCAAGTGGAGTCCCTCGATTTAGCCTCATGTGGGTCGCCATGATTCTACAAACCACAAATAAGATAATGAACTTTAATAACAAATATTTTACCCTCATGGTGCTAGAGACCAAGTTGTTTCGGCCATTCGATAAAGTGCCCGACCATTTGTTCGATGTGACGACGACTTCATCGATTGGTTTTAACACCATTTGAATCCTCCTCCGACATTACGGGTACATCGAAAGTGTGACCCTCACGAAATCGAAGTGATGGGATGACCATGAATCATTCCATGGGGAGCTCATTTCAACGAGCTCGTGGCCACCAACCGTCGGGATCCTCCAAATAAAAGGTAGCAAAAGGTCGTTGGTCATTCGAATAAGATATTTAGTTAGAAAATTTTAATACACTAGTCTTTAATTAAAACAAATGTGAGACATGCATATCGATGCACGGGAGACGTTTTGAAGTGCCTCAATAAAGTCGTCCCCTAGGGTTAGTGAAAACATAGCATTAGCGACACTATGTTCACAACTTGCTCCACTCGACGACATTCCGTGGCTCGATCTTCTCTCAGACCTCAAACGTTCCACATCTTTAGCCAACGTGGCAACTCGTTCCGTTAGTATACCCACCATATTCATGGCTTGAAGACCGGTGCCATTCTTAAAGATGTCTTAAATCACGCCATATCCGACACTCAAGAAGCGGTCGGGATGCTCTCGGCGACCCATAGCCGAATCCAAATAGATCATCGGGGCGATCATGCGAATGTCATTTGGGCGTCATGGTGCGAGATAGACGCCTCCGAATCACAAAAACAAAAGATTATTATTTAATTATTTGTTTATAAATAATAGTTTGTAATTGAAAGATAAATTAATGGATAGATTACCACTTCTTCGATGATGCGTTGTGCACTGGGATCATGAATATTCCCGTCTCGACCCTTTCTGGTAGTCTGAAATAAGTCAAAACAGGTAACAATAGGCTCACTCTCTCCAGTTTTTCTTCTTTCTTCTTTCTACGATAGTGATGAACGTGTCCCTTTATTAGATATATTAAAAGTGAATATATAAAAAAAAATTAAAAGTTAGGATTTTGATCTCACCATATTTTCTCTTATTCGTGCATAACCTTTGTTCGATCCACGATATCGCGCCTCCATCGACTTGGCTTGATCGCGATTTTTATTACTTCGATTCTACAGTATAATAGAAATATGATAAACACTGGCATTAGAAATTGAGGAAATGACATTGATCAATTTTACCTGGAAATCATCCTCCATAGCTCTGCTCACAAACTCCTCCCAGTATGGAGCCACCATAGGGCTATTCTGATCTGTGAGAGGAGGGACTAGCCGAGTAAAGACCAGTTTCCGGATCTTGTGTGTTACTTCTCAACCAAGTCCGGAAATTCTTGGCCATTACTCCATCTTGCGACAATATTTGCTTCTTCTTTGTGAGGTCAAGACCTCTGAAGGTAGTCTATACGCATATAACATAACAATTTAGTAAATTTAAGGGTCATACTACAACTTTCAATAAATATATAATTAACATACCGTAAGCTCGTCCCATAATCTTTCCTTCAAAGGAGTTGGGGTTTGAAATTTACGTCGATCCTTGGCCGGCAAAGACGATAGGGATCACGCTCCCGATTGCGGCTCAATGTAGAAGGACAACGACTCACTCTCTTTTTCCTATTGCTGTCCAAACTCATTGAACGATAAGCGCAATAACATAGTATTTAATTAGGTTCAACGATCAATCAATATATTTATCAATTTCAAAACATTCAATTGTAATAAAATTACTCAAGTGTTTTCCCTTGCTACTGAGCTCTCTTAATAGATGACATTGTGACTATACCCCGAGTGCGCTTTCCCCCTGAGTCGCTAGTAGTGGTGGTGGGAGCATCGATGTCACACTCTCTCAAGTCATCATATGCACCATGATCATATCGCCATGATCTCCATCAGAATTTCCATCATCTAGGGATATGGCAAACAAGACATGATCCTCGTAAAAGCGTAAGAAACAACATTTAATAAACAAAAAACAAACAATATTCACAATCGGATGTTTCATGTATTAACAACATTTCTATGTGGCATAGCCAGATTGGTCAACCGGATGTTTCATCTCTTACAGCCTATTACTGGACCAAAATATCGAACTCTGTTTCTACAAGGTACAATCATACATAGCGTGGCAGGGAGGACAGGATGGTGTGTGATTTTACAACACTAGGCGTTTCTAGGAGAAAGACCTTGTATAGAAACCATAACATGGTGGGGATAAGAACCTAAATCTGCACAGACATTACATGAATATCCCCCTTTGTTTCTACCAGCACAATAATCATGCATCACATGGAAACGAAAAAAAGAACCGTGAATTACTTCATAGCGAAAAGCATTCTAGGCCATAGACCTAAAGCACATTAACACTTTCCGATAAGAACTATCTATGCATGCATACATGATACATCTACTTATAAGTTACATCGCATCATCATAGTCGTGGGAGGTACACGTAGATGGTAAATTAAAATTTCGGTTGATAGCAGAGACTCTTATACTATGAACACATGTGTATTAGGCTTGAATGACATTGTCTTCTGAAGTAGATCAACCAGTAAATTAATTCTTATACCATGAAAGACACAATTAAATGATACCAATCCTTTGTAAAAAAAACAACAAGAGCAACATAATATAAACCAACAAGAGCAACATAATATAAACAAAATAACAACAAGAGCAACATATATAATATAAACAAAACTAAGATTGAAGCAAAATATATAATTTAAATTTAAAAATAAAGGACAAATAAGAAAAAATGAACACAATCATCGATATTATTGTTGTTTTTGAATAAAAGCCAAAAGATCCCACAATCCTTTGTACCAACTAAGTGTTATGGAGGCGACGGCGGGCGGGCGGAGGGGAGGATGGCGACGGGGGGGGGTAGGGTAGGGAGGGCAGCGGGCAGAGAGAGGAGGGAGTGAGGTCTTGTGACGATTTGGGGAGAGGGAGGCTCAACCACGCGGGCTAGCGGTGTCAACGCATAACGACGCATGCTCAGTCAACGGCACGGCGACGATTTGGTTGAAGGGAAACCGACGGGCGATTTGGGGAGAGGAAATTGAGAGAAAGAAATGAAAGAATCTCGAGAGCTAGGTCTCGGTTCGATTGATATATATTAGATATATATAAAAAAAGATGCGGTTATTAACCGCCTATCTAAGTGTTTATTTTAGACGGCCGTTGATAACCATTGCGGTAGGATCTTAGAGATGGGTTTTGAAACCGCTGTCCAAGATTTATTCTTGAAGGGGTTTGAAACCGTCTAAGATTTATTCTTGGACGCGGTTTTTTTTTTTTTTTTTTTTTTTAAATAAAACCGCTCTCCAAGTTACATTACTTGAGAGTTGTTTGAAAAAAAAGGGTCATCCAAGTGCTTGTTTGTCATGCAAGCTCAAATGTGTAGTAGTGCATAGTCCCTTCCATATACTACAATATTAGTTTTCTACTTAACATGACTCGTAAATGGAAAACTTAATAAATAGATCATTTAAGTGTCTCGATTAGAGACCAAATCCTGTTAAACCTTATGTCAACCATTCATGTATACATTAATGACAAAACAAGATCAGAAACAAAACATAAAAGAGCTCAAAGTGTCAAATGTAATCATAAATATCAAGGCTTTTCAATAATGTCCATTCTTTCAACATGCCCAACAATTGTCTTTGAAGACAATCCTTTCATTAATGGATTGTGAATCATTAGACTGGTGCTAATATTCTCAATTGACACTTTTGCTTCTGAACTTCTCTTTAACGACAAGACACTTCAATTACATATGTTTATCACCTTTGGAATAATTGTCATTTTAAGAGAATAATACTACTGCGGAATCATCACAATTAATTTTCAGCGGCTTGACAAAAATTGTCGACTAATCCAAGTCCTGAAATTAAGTTCCCCAACCAAATTTTCTTAAACTGTGGTCTCAAATAAAGCCACAAGTTCAACAATCATGGTGAATGCAACAACTACACACTGCTTCACGCTCTTTCATGATATTATTCATTCAATTAGAAAGAACAAATAGTTGAATGTTGATTTTCCATCAACAAATCCATCAGAGTTTGAATCTGGGTATCTAATCACATATAAGTGATCAGATATTCGATAAGTAAGCATGAAATCTTTAGTTCCTTGCAAATACCTTAGGGATCCATTCCTGGATTACTTTGATAAAGGTCAAGCATTCCAACAACAAAGTTGATATCTGATTTTGTACACGTTTGTGTGCACATCAAGCTACCAACAATTGAAACATAAGAAATTTCTTTCATTAGTTCACGTTCCAATTCATTATTTGGACATTTCTTAAGGCTGGCCTTATCTCCCTTCTGGATTGAAACATTGCTTGATGAACATTTTTCCATCATAAATCTCTCCAGAACTTTATTTATGTATGCCTTTTGAGATAACCCTAACATTCCTTGTGATTTATCCGGAAATATTTATATTCCGACCATATAGGTTGTCTCTGACATATCTTTCATTTCAAAGTTCTTAGAGAAATATCTCTTGGTTTCATACATCATACCAAGATCATTCGTTACAAGGTAGATGTCATCAACATACAAAATCAAAAGAATAAGCTAGCTCCCACTGACTTTAAGATATGTACACTGATCAACATCGATTTCCTTAAATCTAAAAGAAGTAATGGTATCATTTTACAACCTTATGGCAATTCTACAAGATCACAGACTTCGTTATGAGCCATTGATTTGAACTCCGCTTTCATAGCATCTAACCACTTAATAGAATTATTGCTTTCCATGGCTTGTGAAAATGAAACTGGATCATTATCATTAACTCCTATATCAAATTATAATTCTTGTAGTTAAACCACATACCCATTAGAAATAACAGGTCTTCTTTGTCTTTCAGACCTTCTTAATGTTATTTGATGTTGTTCATCTACTATAGGTTCATTCATGACATGTTCATTATTAAAAACAGGTTCATTATCGAGAGTGTTTTCATTTATATGTTGTTCTTGTAAGTTGTATGGATCTTATGTTGGTGAATAAATTGCACGGATCTATTCGGGATGAATATTTAAATACAAATTTAATTCTTATAATTATTACTAGCATGAATTAATCCTATATTAATTCAAATAATAATCCAACAACAAATCATTCATATAAACAATTCACGTAAATCCTACGCATGCGGAAACTCTACGAGTTTACGTGAACATACCTCTTGGGACGGCATTGGTCTTGTTGATTAGACACACCAAAAGAACTTCCCAAATATTCCCTTAATCCTTGCTCGACTATCCGGTGGTAGGACGCTTGCGAACAATTAACAAAAGGAAAAATAAACTTTGTTGCACCACCTTCGTGGATTTACTAATTTTTCCAGCACATGGAATTGTACATGGGAATGAAAGAATCATCCCCTATTTATAGTGTAGAGGTGGTCGAATTTTTAGGGCAAAAACATTGTGGGAAAATCTTTTCTTGATCTCCAAGAAATCTTAAATATATCTCCTATATTCTTTTTTCCATAATTATAATATTCCACAAAATCCCACCTACTATTTGTTATGGAATATTTTCGAAAATTATAGGGCAAGAATCCAAGATTTGGATCTTCTTGATTTTATTAGATATTCTTGTATTTCAAGAAATACATATCTTCCATAATATCTTTTCAAGAAAATCATGAAAATCTTTCTTTCCCTTAATTATCAAAAATTTCGAAAATTGCTCTATGGATAACCAAGTGGGAGATTTCTTGAATTTAATGAGATAATCTTGTATTCCAAGAATACATATCTTCATTCCATAACAAAATTCAAAGAAAATCTTTCTCCCATTTTATCCATAAATTTCGAAAATTATGAGGAAAAATAAGCAACAATATTTATTTTATTTTAAACACCTTTTTCAGTTATTGGACTATATGTTGGGCTACTTAGGGGGCTTTTAGGAGAATTAAGATTGGACCTTCCAATGGATCTTGAATTATCAATATTGAGCCACAATATTATTCAAGCCCATAAATATTAATTAATCCCACTACATAATTAATATTGCACTATCCATCTTAACCCATATTACAGTCAATATGGCTCCCGGTTATTATTTCCCGTGTTTAAGATTATCTAGCCCATTAATTAATTCAAGCCACTGAAATAGCTTTCCGTTAATTAATATATTTTGTCCTTGGTTAAGGAACGGTTCAACATTATTATCCATACCGGAAACTAGTTCCACTTGCAAGATTTGGTATGATAAAGCTTATGAACCTCCCAAGGGGGCAAATCGAACAAGCGTACTTGTACACGATTCTCCGTATTAAATCTTAGCAATCACATGTGACCAATAATATTGCCCAAGATAAAAAGTATTGAATCTCGTTGATTCTCTACCCATGATAAGTCAAAACAATAGTTACCAACCACACGTGATCCTATTTAAGGAACGAAGATTAAGAAATAATGAACCACTGAGGTCTAATTCTTCCTTGTTGATTCAAGAATTTTGTCCTCCGTAGGTCCTATTCAGTGGATCAGTCATGCACTAGTGTAATCTCTTGGTCAAGACAAGCCAATCCGAGCCTTACACTTCAACCTTTCACGATGGATTGTTCATTTCCATCTAGGTCGTGAATGGCGTACTTTTAGTTACAAGGGATTTATTAATTTAATCTTACGTGATCGGTATCACTAAATTAACTACTAGCGTAACACGTCTTATTTATTGAAGCAGTTATGCAACAAATATATGTAACATTCGATGATATTTAAAGCATCAGTGATAAACAATTTATTTCAGTAAATAAGTCCGAAATTCAGTTTTGATTATACAAAGTAAAAGCATACTTTCCAGTATAATCCCAACAATCTCCCACTTATACTCAAAGTCTGCTTTTAAGTATACTACAACATGTCTCGTGTAGTTCTGTAACACGTGACATCTAATGTCACCTACACAAACCTAATAATTTCTCCCACTTATACTCAAAAGCAGATTAGCGGCGGTCTTGACACCCATTCCTTCCACATATCTCTCGAATGTATTGAGAGAGACCCTTTGTGAATGGATGCGCTGGGTTGTCTTCGACGCTATCTTTGCCACATCTATATCTCCTCTCTTAACGATATCTCGTATAAGATGGTATTTCCTTTCAATGTGTTTTTGGCTTTGTGGGATCTTGGTTCCTTGAATTTGCAATCGCTCCGACATTGTCACAATAAATGATGATTCTATTTGGGCAAATTCGAACTATATTCAAGTCCACTAGGAAGTTCTTGAGCCAAACCACTTCTTTCATTTGCCTGCATAGTTGACTACATATTCGGCTTCCATGGTAGAATCTGACGCATTTCGCTTTGACGCTTCTCCATGTCACGGCTCCTCCCCATGCAAAACACACTACCGAGGTAGATTTTCCTGAGTCTATGTGTCGATTGGAAACCGAGTCCGCAGTGTGGCCGATGGAGATTAGACTATCTCGACCGATAAATTAACATTCTATCCCGAGTTCTTTTCGGATACTTGAATAATTTTTAATCGCGATCAATGTTCTTTCCCGGCTTACTTTGATATCTTGCCACCATGCCAACGGCGCAGCGGATATCCCGGTCTCGCACACAACATTACATACATAAGGCTTCCGAGCGGTACCAAGCATATGGAATGCCTCTCATGTCATCTATCTCCTTTTTTGCGTCTTAGGGCACATTTTTTCTTGGATAGATGGATTCCATGTATCCGAAAGGTGAAGCCTTTCTTGGAATCTGCATCTTTGAATCGTTTCAAGGCGATTGTCTATGTATGAAGCTTGCGATAAGCCTATCATCCTTTTCTTGCGATCTCGAGTGATCTTGATCCCAAGGATGTGTGCGGCTTCCCCTAAGTCCTTCATATCAAACTATTTTGAAAATCATGCCCTTACGTCTGATAACACCTTTACATCATTCCCGATGATCAGAATGTCGTCTACATATAGTACTAAGAATACCAATGCAGTTCCGACACGCTTTTTGTACACACAACTTTCGAACTCATTTTGATCAAACCCATAAGACTTTATAACATGATCAAAACATTGGTTCCAAGCTCTGGATGCCTGTTTGAGTCCGTAAATGGACTTCATGAGCTTACAAACTAGGTGTTCTTGGCCTTTTTCAATGAAGCCTTGGGGTTGTTGCATATTGATCTCTTCATCAAGACTTCCGTTAAGGAAA
Source organism: Stenogyne calaminthoides (assembly GCA_037126765.1). Lineage (NCBI taxonomy): Eukaryota > Viridiplantae > Streptophyta > Magnoliopsida > Lamiales > Lamiaceae > Stenogyne > Stenogyne calaminthoides. The sequence continues at coordinate 16,878,502 of JBBCBC010000006.1, forward strand.
GCTGTCTTGACATCCATTTGCCGATTTCAAAGTCGAGATCTTGTGACAATCGATAAGAGAATTCAGATGGACTTAAGCATGGCTACGGGCGAAAAAGTTTCCTCATAATCGATCCTTTCTTTCTGAGTATAACCTTTCGCCACGAGTCTTGCCTTGATGGTTTCCACCTTCCCGTCTGGTCCTCTTTTTCTCTTATACACCCATTTGAAATCAATGGGTTTGACCCCATTAAGTGGTTCGACTAGCTCCCACACTCTGTTATGATACATAGAACCCATTTCGGCTTTCATTGCTGTTTGCCAAGAATCTGCATCCTTGTCTTGGATTGCCTCGTCATATGTCCATGGGTCTGATTCGTCTTGTCCGGGAATTAAGTCCGAGGACTCTCCTATTCCCATGAATCTCTCTCGCTGCTTTTCACAACCCTCCCCTTCTGACGACGAGGTTTCGGGTTATGTAAGTGTGTCATTTGGTATGTCATCTTGTACAGTTGGCATTGAGGTTAGCCCCCTTAGCTCATTTAAGGTAATCTCACTTCTGGGTCTTCTTTCGTTCATATAGTCTTCTTCCAAAAATCTAAAGTGGGTGCTTATTACCACCTTTCGATCTTCGGGACCATAGAACATACACCCTTTTTTTGTTCCTCGGGGTATCCCACAAACAACCTTAATTACGATCGAGGATCCGATTTTCTGGCTTCCTTGTCCAACACGAGGGCGGACACCCCAAATTCTCATGTGTCTCAAACTAGGCTTGTGCCCGGTCCACAATTCTTTGGGAGTTTTGGGAACCGATTTGGATGGCACCAAGTTCAGAATGTAGGCTGCTGTTTCCAAGGCATGACCCCAGAATGACTTGGGAAGATCCGCATAACTAATCATAGATCTAACCATTTCCAAAAGAGTTATGTTTCTTCAATCTATAACCCCGTTTTGTTGAGGGGTTCCGGGGTGCAGTTAGTTGGGATGCAATCCCTTCATCAGACAAGTAGTTCAAAAACTCATCGCTGAGGTATTCGCCTCCACGATCGGATCGTAGAGACTTGATAAGTTTTCCCTATGATTCTCTGCTTGAGCCTTAAATTCTTTGAATTTCTCAAAGGTCTCAGATTTATGCTTCATAAGGAAAATATAACCGTACCTTGAGTAATCATCAATAAAAGTGGCGAAATACTCATAACCTCCTCTTGCTTTGGTTGACATTGGACCACATACATCTGTGTGAACGATTTCTAACACTTCTTTGGCTCTATTCCCCTTAGCTCCAAATGCCCTCTTGGTCATTTTACCCTCCAAACATGATTCGCAGGTTGGAATTGGTTCAACTTGGAGAAATTCCAGTGAACCGTCTTTCACAAACCTTTGGATCCTCTTTGGATCTATATGACCCAATCTTAGATGCCATAGAAGTGTCTCGTTCACGTCTGATGAACGTTTTCTTTTCTCGGAAACAGTTGATGTGTTATAGGATGCATTTCGTGAGTGGTGTGCACAGTTAATTGCATAGAGATTATTTGACAATGTTCCATGACAGATGAATTTATCAAAAAGAGAAATGGTAACAACTTTATTAAAAGTAACCAAATATCCATCAAGAAAAAGTTTAGAAACTGAAATTAAATTCTTTCTAAAATTCAAAACGTAAAGAACATCTCTTAAAATTAAAACTCTGTCTTCAAAAGACAGGTGCACTTCTCCCACTGCTTCAGCTGCCACTCTCGTAGCATCGCCCAGTGTGATGAGGATCTCACTCCCACTAAGTTGCTGGGTCCGCTTGAACCCCTGTAAAGTGAAACAAACATGATCAGTGGATCTCGTATCCACCACCCATAAATGGGAGGCATACGCCGCTAAACAAGTTTCAACAACTAGTGCGTGAGAATTATCTTTCTTTACATTCCTTTTGGGTTTGGAACAGGCTGACCTCCAATGTCCTTTTTCACCGCAGTTGAAGCACTTCCCCTTAGCTGGTTTACTCACTCCTCCACCCTTCTTCACCTTTTCTTTGTCATTGGCAACACTAGAGTTCACTTGCTTGTGGATTTTGTCCTTCTTCTTGTTCTTACCACCCCTTGGCCTAGAAGAAGAAGAGGGTCCATTTGCCACCAAGGCTTGGCTCTTTTGCCCCAATATCGCCTCCGCCGAGACTAAAGCTTGTAACAGATCAGGTATCGAGAACTTCTGATTATTCATCTGGTAGTTCAGCCTGAACTGTTCAAACCTTTTCGGCAGAGAGTGGAGCACGAAATCAATTTGGGTCTCGATGTCGTATTCAACACCAAGTACCTCAAGTTTATTAAGGTGAGCCATCATCTGGAGAACGTACTCCCTTACGGGCGTTCCCTCCACCATTTTCATAGAGAGCAAGTCCCTCATGGTGATCTAACGAGCCACACGGTTCTGATGTTGAAACATCGCTTTAAGACTAGTCATGATGTCTGCAGCGGTCTCAACGTTCTGGTGTTGGTGTTGCAACACATCTGACATAGAAGCCAAGATGGTACACTTTGCCATTTCGTTGGAACGCTCCCAGTCAGTATACTCTTTCTTAACCGTTTTAGTGGACTCATCTTTTGGCTTTTCCGGTTTAGGTGTAGTGAGAACCCAGTTATGGCTTTGTGCAGTGAGGACAATATTAAGTTTACGACTCCAATCAACAAAGTTTTCACCAGTAAGCAAATTGTCTTTAAGTATATTAAACAGTGGATTAAAAGGTTGCGACATGATGAACTGAAATAAACAATAATATGCATAAGCACAAATATATCACAAGGTTCGATCACATGCATCATATTAAAATCTCAAAAAAATATGAACATGCATCAGCCAACATCTCAAAACAGTTTAAATAAACCACGTGGGGTGGGTCATTATTTAAACACATTCAATCAGGTTACAAACAAGAACAATTATTAAACCTTTAATATCCAGATTAATAGTTGGCTCCCACTCGACCAATATAAAATTGACAGGGACTTCGGCTAAGTATATGCATATCAATTTTATACCTAAGTAATAACCATGATTAAATACAGGATTATTATTTTGCTTTGAACGAGCCTCGTGGGGAGGGTCATCGTCGCCACTAGTAATAATCCACAATCATCCATTTGGAATTCATTCATGTGAAAGCTAACTTTTGACCGTCCCGTGGGGGGAATTTCTCCAAAAGAATTCACAAATAAATAAATCATGGAGGTCAAAATTAATTCAATTTTATTATCCGGAATAAAATTGTCAATTAATTATTTAAACATACTTAGTAATTTTTTATGGTAAGATTTTTCATTGGGCAACACATTTAAACAAATTAAATAAAGCATAAGATAACACAATAATAAATCAAGCACGGCGGAAAAATAAACATATTGGGCACAAATTATCCAATTATCATTGTTTGATTTTTCTTGGCTTGATTTTGAAGAAACGCCGTCTTGAATTTCTCCCACTCGATCGTCTAGAAAAAAACTCCGTCTCGAAATGCCACGCCAAGTAGCTCATGATCGGGATGCACGTCAGATTCGGCGGCCCCCCGCCGAAGCTGCGTCCGTCCCGGCGCTTTTGTTATAACGCATCGCCGCCAACGCTTAAGCAACCTCGGCGAACCCGCTCGCGTCGGCCTCGACAAAAACAGCGTACCCTTTCGCATCCCGTGGCGATGCTCTCGCCAGCCCTCACCTCGCTTCATAAAACTTCGGCCGTATGCGTCCTAGCGTCACGATAGTCTGCGGAAACGCATATGCTTGCGGCCCAGCAGCGCCCGTGCCGCTCTCCCTCGTCCGCCCGTCCGCTTGGCGCCTGGCCTGACTGCGTCGCGCCTATCCTTTGCCCGTCGTCGTCATGACTGACCCTCGCGTCGCTCGGCCCTTAGCCTCGCCCGCCGTCGCGTCTTTTCTTGGCGTCCGCATCGCCTTGGCGTGCCTCCTCCCCAACGCGTTTGCGGCGACGCTACTCGCCGCCACCGGTTACGGATCTTATCCTTGAATTCTTTGTCTCCGCCTCGTTCCGATCGGTTACAATTTATTTACAAAAAATAAATAAACCTAGATTTAGACTAGTCTATTACATTGATCAAATCAAACAAATCTTAATCTACTCGTGGATTTTCTCACGAGGCAAAACGAATCCGAACGAATCGATTAAAAACCACGATTTATATGCATGCATAAATAAACACATTAAATTCCATGACAATTGGATACCTGCAAAAAAGATCTAGCATTTCTACTATCCAATTTCAAATTTAATGACAATGAATTAAATTACAATTTAAAATTCAGAGCCCGAAACCGTGGCTCTGATACTAGTTGTTGGGGAATAAATTGCACGGATCTATTCGGGATGAATATTTAAATACAAATTTAATTCTTATAATTATTACTAGCATGAATTAATCCTATATTAATTCAAATAATAATCCAACAACAAATCATGCATATAAACAATTCACGTAAATCCTACACATGCGGAAATTCTACGAGTTTACGTGAACATACCTCTTGGGACGACAATGGTCTTGTTGATTAGACACACTAAAAGAACTTCCCAAGTATTCCCTTAATCCTTGCTCGACTATCCGGTGGTAGGACGCTTGCGAACAATTAACAAAAGGAAAAATAAACTTTGTTGCACCACCTTTGTGGATTTACTAATTTTTCCAGCACATGAAATTGTACATGGGAGTGAAAGAATCATCCCCTATTTATAGAGTAGAGGTGGTCGAATTTTTAGTGTAAAAACAATGTGGAAAAATCTTTTCTTGATCTCCAAGAAATTTTGAATATATCTCCTATATTCTTTTTTCCATAATTATAATATTCCACAAAATCCCACCTACTATTTGTTATGGAATATTTTCGAAAATTATAGGGCAAGAATCCAAGATTTGGATCTTCTTGATTTTATGAGATATTCTTGTATATCAAGAAATACATATCTTTCATAATATCTTTTTAAGAAAATCAAGAAAATCTTTCTTTCCCTTAATTATCAAAAATTTCGAAAATTGCTCTATGGATAACCAAGTGGGAGATTTCTTGAATTTAATGAGATAATCTTGTATTCCAAGAATACATATCTTCATTCCATAACAAAATTCAAAGAAAATCTTTCTCCCCTTTTATCCATAAATTTCGAGAATTATGAGAAAAAATAAGCAACAATATTTATTTTATTTTAAACACTTTTTTCAGTTATTGGACTATATGTTGGGCTACTTAGGGGGCCTTTAGGAGAATTAAGATTGAACCTTCCAATGGATCTTGAATTATCAATATTGAGCCACAATATTATTCATGCCCATAAATATTAATTAATCCCACTACATAATTAATATTGCACTATCCATCTTAACCCATATTACAGTCAATATGGCTCCCGGTTATTATTTCCCGTGTTTAAGATTATCTAGCCCATTAATTAATTCAAGCCACTGAAATAACTTTCCGTTAATTAATATCTTTTGTCCTTGGTTAAGGAACGGTTCAACATTATTATCCATACCAGAAACTAGTTCCACTTGCAAGATTTGGTATGATAAAGCTTATGAACCTCCCAAGGGGGCAAATCGAACAAGCGTACTTGCACACGATTCTCCGTATTAAATCTTAGCAATCACATGTGACCAATAATATTGCTCAAGATAAAAAGTATTGAATCTCGTTGATTCTCTATCCATGATAAGTCAAAGCAATAGTTACCAACCACACGTGGTCCTATTTAAGGAACGAAGATTAAGAAATAACGAACCACTTCTTCCTTGTTCAGTTATGAAGAATTTGTCCTCCTGTAGGTCCTATTCAGTGCATCAGTCATGCACTAGTGTAATCTCTTGGTCAAGACAAGCCAATCCGAGCCTTACACTTCAACCTTTCACGATGGATTGTTCATTTCCATCAAGGTCGTGAATGACGTACTTTTAGTTATAAGGGACTGTTAATTTAATCTTCTGTGATCTGGTATCACTAAATTAACTACAATGTAACACGTACTATTTATTGAACAGTTATGCAGTAAATATATGTAACATTCGATGATATTTAAAGCATCAGTGATAAACAATTTATTTCAGTAAATAAGTCCGAAATTCAGTTTTGATTATACAAACTAAAAGCATACTTTCCAGTATAATCCCAACATCTTAAACAACTATGGGAACAACAACATAAGAAGAAGTTTTAGGTAAACGGGTCTCCCCCTTAACTTCTTTAATGTCAACCTTTCGTAGTTTTACACTCCCACTGATTTCACCATTCTCATTGAACCTAATATTTCAAGTTTCAACAATTGAAGTGTTGGGAAATTTATAGTTTTGATGAAAGTTCCAAAAACACATGTAATAGGACCAGTCAGACCTGTTAGCTGACTGATGTTTATATTACCTGCTATAGGAGACCAGTTGATAATGATTGTATAGAACAACTGATGAAATAGATAGGTCACATATTGAGGGGGAAACTCAATATGTATAGGTCAGATCTGAAGACTCAAAGGACAGCTGATATCCGACAGGCCAGAATGCTAGAAAAGAACGAAGATCGGATCGATCCGATCTAGTCGATATCTCAAATTTGAAGTCATAAAGCTCAAACTCAGAATACTTGAAGATCAGATGACTTCCAGAAGATCAGACCAGAAGACCTACATCAGTCGAGTCTGCTAGTTGAAGCTAAGTCAACCGGCACCAGAAGACTCCATCAGGTAGACTGATCAGTTTGAACTGATCAGGTTAGCTCACCAGGTGAAAACTGATGTTTCACCTAATAATACATCTATGATCTGAACAAGAAGAATGTCAACCTTAGTTGGAAGAATAAACACTGAAAAGTGCGTCTGTTAACCAATAAGAACAAGACACGTATGATCGGAGCCGACACTTAAGGGATTTGATGTTGCTCTCTCTAACGGATATAAAATACAAGTTCACGCTTTCGGCCATGCCGTTCCTGAAGCACGTCACATCAATCCTGCAAACCTACCTAATATAGCCTGAAATTCAAATTGCTCTCCAACGGCTCTTTGATTTCAAGGTCTATAAATATGGGATCACACTTCAGAGTGAAAAAAAAAAAACGGAAACGCTGAACAATCAAGAAGCTCAAGCTAATATCAGATTTCCGCACAAGAACACGAACAAGAAGATTAATTTTTATTAAGTGTTCATCCCATAAGTTCTTAGCATATAAATCTTTTCATCTAGTTTTGTTAGGGTCGCTTTATACGCTAAGAAAAGATTTCATAGTTGGAACAAAACAATCTTACCCAAACCCCAAGTTAGGTTAAGTTGTTTAGCAAGATTCGAGACTAGGGTTTCTAGTTCGATCTCTGCAGGATCGGTTGAGTGTGAAATCCTTAAACATCTAGTTGGTGTCTTGTGTTGGACTTACACATAAAACAAAGTCCAGTTGGTTAAGTAGGTGCCCCTTGTGATAGGGAAGAGTGGACGTAGGACTGGTTTGTCCGAACCACTATAAATCTTGTGTGCCTTTACCGCTTTGATTAACTGATTACACAATCGCACACAACCCTTAAAGCGCATACATATTCCAAGTTGAGATCAGTTAGCACCAAGCTTTCGATCCGATCAAACTTGACACTTGATCAACCGATTAAAAGATTAACTTTGGAATCGATTTATCAAAACCGGTTTTTCACACGGGTAAAACTTAAGCTTCCGACACATCAGTTAAACCGATAGTTACCGAATCGACCGCCTTCAGCGGTCAAGAAGTTGGTTATCACCCAAACCGATTCACTCACACTCGATCAAAGTTAAGCGCCCTCACTTTTGATTTGCACAAAAAGTTTTTAAGTCTATTCACCCCTCCCTCTAGACTTCGCCCTCACAAACCCGTTCGGGACCTACAAGTGGAATCAGAGCGGTTGGTTCTCATCGACCCATCGACTTTTGTGTATCATCGATTCTTGAGGAAGAATCTTTGTGGTCGATCGAATCGATCTTGAAAAACCGTTTTTAAAACTCATTCATTTTCCAAAACCACTCAAAGATGGATAACACCTCGGTATGTATCATGATCTGCCGAAGTTCTCAATCGATGAGTATGCAGATTGGGCCATATATATGTCCAACCATCTAGGTTCGATCGTTGGCGAGAATGATGGAAGTCATCGAAAGAGGACCCATCATCATATATTACGATAACCTGCAGGTTGGAGGAGATCCGGACTTTGCCGGGAAGTCTTGTAGCGCGAAAAAGCCCGGCCTTGATGGATGCGAGAGGAAAAGAAAGTCGCACACTCTAGATACTATCGCAAGGCACATTATCATGAAAACAATGGATAAGGTCACCAAGGAAAAGATTAAGTATCTCAAATCTGCGAAAGCAATGTGGGATACTCCGGGTTTGAGATATGCGAGGAAATGAGCGGATAAAAGACACCGTCTGCGCAGGCGAACCGGTAAAGTTCGAAAAATTAAAGATCTTTGCTTAACTAAAACCATCAACGAACTCGATGGAAGGATTACGATGTCAATAAACAAGCTTCGAGAACTTGGTAGAGATGTCGATAAAGATATCAACTACAAAATTTTAAGGTCTCTCACCAAGAAATGGGACATGAAGGTCACGGTAATCAAGGATTGCCAAGACATTTAAAAAATGAAGCCAAGTAGCTTGTTCTTGAGCCTTAAAGCTCATGAGTTCGATTTGATTGAAAGAGGACAAGCTGATGAAGATGAGGTGCCATTTGAAGCCTCAACTTCAAAATCGATTGCTTTTTAAGGCAACCAAAGAAATAGAACGAAGGCCAACGAACTGTTGGGAATATAATGAGTCAAAGCGAAAGCAGACGCTCTACTTACCGGGAAGCTTGAGAAGTCGAACGTCCAACTTGGTAAGTATCGAAGATTTTATAAGGACTATCAACATAGCCGAGGGAGAGATAGGAGATCAGCCAACAGATCTCCAGAAAGAACCAGATCTGATGATCGGAGGGATCACAGAGATGAAAGGAAAAGAGATAATCAGACTGAGGAAGGAAGAGATAACCAATCGAAGACGAAGAAGCTCGGACTACTATCGAAAAGGAACGCTTTGATAGGTCATCTGAGACGGAGTGATTCACCCGGAAGGAAAGGTTTGGTGGATCAAGAGCGTGCTTCAACCGCGGAGAAGCCAGTCACTATAAGCAGACGCCTGGACTGACGCCAAGAGAAAGGGAAGAAAAGAGGAGCGAGAAGAGAGCAACGTTATAGGGACAGAAGAGCCATGGTTGCTGATACGTCAGGAATTGACGATTCCTATCTGCCCTCTGAGGAATCTGGATACTCCTCTGTAGATATGCTATAGTGGAAGCTAAAAATGACAAGCTGAGAATTAGAAATAATCAGCTTGCTAAGGAGAATGATCTCAGTAAAGCCTCTGAACTTAAATCTCTTTAAACCCTTTCGAAGGCAACTGAGGAATGTAACATTCTGAAAGTTAAGGCTTCTGATCAGGAGAAGCAGATCAAAGATCAACTGGATATTAACAAACAGCAAGCTGATGACTTCAAACTTCTTCAAGCAAAATTTGATGAGCTATTCCGAATGCATGAAAGTCTGAAATCATCTGAGGATAATCTGCGTAAGAAAATAGAGGTTTTCACAAAGTCATCTAAAACTGTTCAAGACATGAACACCTATTTTCGAACAACGATTAATAAGAAGGGACTTAGCTATGAGAACCCTTCCACATCCTCAAAAGCCCCAGCTGATTCATCTCAAAAAGGTGTAATCAGACGAGTTTCTGACAAAGATACACCAAAAGCCAAACATGTATCTAATAAGGGAAAAAAGACCGGTTGAGCGGTGTAAGGCGGTGCCTAAACGTAAGGGAACAGAAATGGACCCCAACTGGTAAAGCATCAGTCGAGGAACCAACAGAAGAACCCAGTTCTTCTAAAGAGACCTCAACCTGATCAACAGATCAGGAATCAGAAAAGACAACCTGTAAAAGGGAAGTCCAATCTGAGACCCAATCAAGGTCACCGCCTAATAAGCATGCCTGTAAACCGCAAAAACCACCTATGCCAAAAAGATATGAATCTTTTGATGGTAGCAGTCGTACCTACCCCTATAATCAGAAATCTAGGGCTGCTATTTGAACCACACTGGATAAAAAGAAGACAAACAGAAAAGATAAATCCCAAGTCTTCTAAGTCATCCAAGGTTCACACTAATAATCATACAAATCAGAAAGCATATAAAGAGACGTATGATTATGTTGATAGGTATGGGAGACAAATCAGGCCTTCTGATCTAACCGATCACAATAGAAGTGCTTTCGTTTGTATGGATCCCCAAAACTAATCCTAACCCCTTAGGACCCAATCCAAAAGGGGTACCTAAAGCCTGATTTGGCTGCAGGATCGCGTGGGTCTGGCCAACAAAGGAGGTGTGCAAGCAACTATCTGGTACATCGATAGTGGATGTTCAAGGCACATGACAGGAAGCAAGCACCTCCTCAGCTCATACATAGAACAGAAAGGCCCGCGTGTACTCTTCGGTGATGATAACTTTGGTTATACCAAAGGGTTCAAACCTTAGAGAATGATGATGTACAAGTAACTGGAGTCTCGTATGTCGAAGGTCTGAAGCACAACCTACTATCGGTTTCACAATTCTGCGACAACGGATTCAGTGTTGAGTTCTCGACTGACCAATGCACTATCAAGAATCGAGCCACTCAACAGATTTTTTTTAATGGTTCAAGGAAAGGGACGATCTACACAGCTGATTGGAACAGTTGCCCAAGAAATGCATGCCTGATTGTTAAGAGCTCCAAAAGTAGCAGTTGGCTCTGGCACAAAAGAATGAGCCATCTGAACTTTAAAACTCTTAATAAGATAGCAAGGATGTCTCTAGTGGAAGGACTTCCGAATGAAGTATTTTCAAAGGATCAGACATGTCTTTGCATGTCGGAAGGGAAAACAGTCAAAGCTTCATTCAAGGGAATTCGGGACCCGGCATCCAGCCAGAAAGTAATCGCAATTGCTTCATATGGATCTATTTGGACCCGATTACACGGTCGGTCTCAACGGACGACAAATATACTCGTAATCGTGGATGACTATTCCAAGTTTACGGGTTATATTCTTACATAAGAAGAATGAGGCGACAACGAAGATACCCGAGCCGCTAAAAAAAGATTACAAAATGAGAAGGGTGTCGATTGTAGTAAAAAATCGATCGGATAAAGGTACAAAATTTTCGAATTCCTTTATTATCGATTTTTTTTTGCTCTAAGTTTGGTATATCTGACATGAAACATCACCGCAAGGACGCCTACAACAAAATGGAATAGGCTGAGCGGAGGAACAGAACTCTCAAAGAAGTTCGCCGCACGATGTTATTTGAACATGCAATACCAAGCCGTTTCTCAGCGTATAATCAATCAACTTTGCATGCCACACTCGAAGCAGATGTCTTTCGACTAAGGCTCACTACAAAACCCCTATGAATCGTGGAAGGACGTAAAAACCTAGTGTTTCCTACTTCCATGTTTTTGGGTGTAAGTGTTTCATACACAACAATGGGAAGAGTCGATTGAAAACCTTTGAGGCCAAGTCGATGAGGGTATATTCTTAGGATATTCCTCATCTAGCAAGGCTTTCGGGGTTTACAATGCATTTAACCCTACTTGTGGAAGAAACACCCCATGTAGTCTTTGATGAAGCGTCGTGCGAACAAGAGAAATCACGCCTCCTCGAACAAGATGTACCGATCAACAAGTACCGATGCTCGAAAATGGATCGACTAATGATCAAGGAAAAAGAATCGTAAACCGTAATAAATATACATTCCGGATCTAGCTGATTCACCGGATCATTCAGATCCTAAGGTACTAAAAAACGTCGGTGAAGAAGTTCGACATACTGGAGATAAGATATCAATCGAACCATCCTGGTTGGGGGAACATCTGAAGTTCCTAATTTAACGTACATCAAAGACATGATGAGTCCAACATCAGCTGAGACTTGTTCTTATCAAGTGGATCATAACTATGCACCACTCCCAATCGCTAGTAATGAAATTTTATCAGAAACGGATGATGTTCTCCAAACCGACGCCAAATCGTAGCGAAGGACTCGGATAATCGGTCATCTAACCGACTCGATAATCGGAGACCCATCCGATAAAGTTAAAACTAGACATCAGATTGGTGAAAGTGCCATGTATTGTTGTTATCTGTCTATGAAGGAACCAACAACATTAGAGGAAGCTTTACAAGACGCAAGCTGGATTCTAGCTATGCAGGAGGAGCTGGAACAGTTCGAGAGAAATCAAGTTTGGGAACTAGTGGACAGACCAAGTCATCAAGACGTTATTGGCACGAAGTGGGTATTCAAGAACAAGAGAGATGAGAAAAACGTCATCACCAGAAATAAGGCAAGACTTGTTGCTAAGGGGTATTCACAATCAGAAGGAATTGATTATGATGAGACCTTTGCACAAGTCGCTCGCCTAGAAGCCATTCGGCTGTTTCTGGCATATGCTTCCCACAGAGGGTTCACTGTGTATCAGATGGACGTAAAGAGTGCTTTCTTAAACGGGGTACTAGTAGAGGAAGTTTATGTCGAACAACCTCCAGGCTTTGAAAAGGGCAACCAGGTGTACCGTCTAAGAAAAGCTCTCTATAACGAACAGGCTCCTCGAGCTTGGTATGATACACTCTCTCAGATCTTGATCGAAAGTGGGTTCACTAAAGGAACAGTGGACAGAACCTTATTCAGAATAGAAGATGGAGAAGATATTCTGATGGTTCAGATTTACGTGGACGACATCATCTTCGGATCTCCCAACAAAAGTCTATGTGAAAGATTCAGCAAACTGATGCAAGGGAAATTCGAGATGTCCATGATGGGATAGATGAATTACTTTATGGGTCTTCAAGTAAAGCAAAGTACAGAAGGGATATTCATCTGCCAAGCAAAGTACACTAGGAATTTATTGGCTAAGTTTGGAGTTCAAAATTGTAAGGAAGCCAAAATTCCTATGATGACTGGATTCAAGATGGATCCAGATGAGGATGGTCAGAAAACAAATCAGAAGGAATATAGGGCACTCATTGGATCTCTACTATACCTGACTACCAGCAGACCAGATATAACCTTCGCAGTAGGTGTATGTGTCAGATTTCAGGCAAATCCATTGATAAGTCACCTAGAAGCAGCTAAGCGGATTCTTAAGTATCTGAAGGGGACAGTAAACCTTGGTTTATTTTACCCATCAGATGATAATCTAGAGCTTAGTGGGTATTCTGATTCTGATTATGGAGGTTGCAAGATTGACAAAAAATCCACCTCAGGAACTTGTCAGTTCTTAGGAAGTAAACTGATCTCGTGGTTTTTTTTCCAAAAACATCGATTGCAACATCTACTACCGGGCGAGAATATATGGGCTGCAGGAAGTTGTTGTTCTAAATCGCTCGGGCTTAGTCGGCGGTGAGGATTATAACATTGAAGCTAAGAATGTACCTATTTTATGTGACGATAATAGTGCTTTATTGCAATCACTTCGGAATCTCGTTCTACATACAAGATGCAAGCATGTGGATGTCAGGCACCATTTTATAAGAGATCATGTTGAAAAGAAGAATATCAGAATGGAAAAGATTCATACTGATATACAGAAAGCTGATATTCTAACCAAGCCACTAGCTGAGATCAGATTCAGAGAATTATGCAATGAGCTAGGGCTTCTGGATCTTGGAGAAAATGCACCTAAAATGTTTGATGGAATGATCTCCAGAACCAGCTGGTTAAGAAACTAATGGGTTCAAGTGAAATCGGTTGAATTTGGTATCTCAATCGATCGTAAGATCGATCAAGGAACCGATATGAGAAGGTCTCGATCGATTTAAAGTTTATCGATTAAATGAACTGATCGTTTAAAGGATTATCTGATTAAATCTGTTCAGTTATACTTTGTAAGTCGATTAAGCTGAAATTCAACAAGATTCACAAGTGGCATTCACAAGATTAAAGCTTAAAATCGCATAAGGATACAGGAATTTTACACAACAATGAAATAATAGAACTTTTCATTGATAAAGACCCGAAGGTCAGATTACATTACAAGTTACAAATACAAAGGACCCGGAGGTCAGTACATAAGTCATAACCGAAAACCCTAAACCTATAACCCTAAACCCTCATCCTAACCCAAGAAGTGCGGGAGAGATAGAGATTTTAAATCGATGCTCTCATTTTCCCCACTTAACAAGGGTGAGAGAGGCTTTTAAAGAAATCCTAAAAAGCTAGTAATGGGTTAAAACCGGTGGAGCGACAATGCCTTGATAGGATTTTTTAAGCCAGAGCCCCTAAGAAAGAGTCGATTGGGCTCTCCAATTTGTTAAATGGTGAGTTGATATCGAGCATCACCGTTGTCCGATGCGCACCGTACATCAAACTCATGTTCATTTTTGACCGAGTCGTTGATGCGGGTTACGTCATCTCGATAGACACACAAGGTGCATACGATTAGGAGAAGTGTCTTCTCAGTTGCGATAGCAGAACCGCCGCCTCGGTGGTAGAGAAGCTTGGCAACGATTGTATGTGAAAGCTTTGATGACGATTTAAGACAAAGTGATAAAGGGACACACATGGTAGATTTGAGAATTTGAAATCATTGAAAAGGGGTAAAGGTGTTTTTGGGAAGTTTCAACGAAATTAGGGTTCACGAGAATGCATGATTTTACAAAGAAGATAAGTATGGTGAATGGGTTATGTTTGTAAAACAATTGGTCCAATTTATAGAGACCAAGCAAGGGTGCAAATGCAAATTCGAAGTTCTCAAAACCTTTTAGAGAAATCGCACCAAAAGGACGGCGTCGTAAATCACGGATCGATAATTGGAGAAATTTAAGGCGGATTGACATATCGAGAGATTCAGACGATAATTACACATGTCAAATCGCGCCAACTTAGGGAATAGAAGCTACTACTCTAGACTAAGTTTTGGCGGTAACACTTATCCCAAGAATTGGCTTGATCGAGAAGAATCGATTAGGTCAACTAAAATCGATTACATACTGGCCGATCGGATGAGGAAGATCGGTGAGCTTGAAACTCCAACAAATCGGATACATCAGTCTATGGGAAAAACAGAAATATCAGTTGAAGGGGGAACTTCAACTGATCAAGGAGGATCAGAAGGGAAATCAGACGTACTCAAGGAAGATCAGTTGAGCTTGAAACTTCAACAAATCAGATGCAAGTGAAGAAGATCAGTTAAAAGGATCAGTTGGGAAATTTTAAGGCTTAGGCAGAATACTAAGATCAACAAGTGAAATCAACATGGACAAGTGGTATTGACTGATTACAATATCAGTCAACCAGATACGCCTTTCTTTTCTCTTGTTCCTTGCTTATTTATCGGATCTTATCTGATATTATTTGTCTTACTGTACCCATTATCCTTGTGACGTATTCCCTGCAAATCATTTAATGCGGACGTGGGGAACATGTATTAACTGCTACTAAATGTGCTTTTAAATCCAAAAGGTTTTCGTACGTGCTTTTCCTGACCCTACGATCAAAATCGCTTAATCTGGAGCGTTCAATCTTTTCAAACGGTTGATCTTCCAAATCTTGTCTTCTTTTTCCCTCCTCGTCTTTATAAAGTTCATCAAAAATCATACCAGAGTTTTCCATTTCACAAACTTGCGATTTATTCTCTGAAAACTCCAGATTACTTCTCTCAGATTCAAAGTGTTTTTCCTAAGTTTCAAAATCATCTTTCCGAAAAACAGAATCTGGTAATTTATGTTTATTTGATGTATTCTTTTTAAAATCCATTGATCTTAAATGTTTTTATCCTGTGTTATGCTTTATTGTTTCTTGGTTTCCACATATATGATGTTCTTATATATATATGCACAACTTTAATCGGGTCCATCCCTTTGTAGATGGCCACCCACGGAATGGGAAAGATAATGTGCAATTATGCGGAACTGGCAACAAAGATTGTGGATGATAAGTTCGTACAGTTCAATATCACTCAGGATCCGGAATCCATGGAGGTCGAGCAAATTCTCGCTAAAAAGAGGCCTTGAGAAATTTTATACCGCTCATCGCAATCCAAAGAATGCAAAGATGAAGCACTAGAATTCCTAAGGAATTTAAGAGTGGATCTGACGTTAGGAAACGAATCGCTCTCTCGACAATCAACGGAGAAGAAATCGACCGACGAATGATGATATAACCCGTCTATTGCCTACCAAAAGGACGGATCTCGCCGCTCATTACGGGGAGGAGAACGAAGATGAGCCGATCGAAAAAAGAGCTCTTGAGAGAGGTCGACAAACATCATACTTCAGGTTTTGTCGGGCCAATGCTCAAGAGGAAATACCGATTGTTGTTTGACATATTGTCAAAAAACAATTATGGGGATCAGATTCAGCCCGGATGCTCTTACATCATCCATCAAAAATGTACAAAGATGATTCGCAATAATTGATGAAGCAAAAAAACATCAATTGGCACGGGTTCCTCAAGGCCATTCTCGCTCCAAGAACATGAGAAATTTGGAGTAAATGAACTGAAAGGTGTATATATCTGAAGAAAAAAGATCGCAATCTCAACAAGGTTGCGGTTATTACGAAAGATAAACCGCCTAATCTTGAATGGGAAACAGATTGGATGAAGTCCTATAAGGCCTTTCTCAGACCCACTTCAAAGCCATCTTTGGGCCACCAGACGATGATATGCGGCCAACCCCGCCAAAGTCAAAGAAAGAAAAAAAAGGAAGCAACTTCGCCTATACCGGATGCCCCCAAAAGAAGAAAAGAAAACTGGTGAAGGCCCAGGAGAAGAGGCCGAAGAAGGCGAAGCAAGCCTCCATGACTCTGATGTTTGAAGATGAGTCAGATGAAGAAAGAGCGCCAGATCAGTCTGTTACAACACAAAAATCAGGTGACAAATCAGACGGGCAGGCTTCTCAAGCTGAGAGCTCGCCAGATCATTCTCGAGGAAGAAGCATGCTCGTCGATCTCCTTCTCCTAAAGCTCGAGTGATTCACCACTCGGACTAATGGTCTGCCGAAAGCATGTCTCTCCTATTCTTCCACCGCCGAACACTAAATCAGACGTCGGGAACCGAAAAAGCTTACTCGATGGAACTGTAGCACTGCTTCCACAGTGAGAACCTCTGCAGGTCGAACCGTCAGCTAACTTCCGCTTACTCAAGCACAACGAGAACCTTCCACATCTCATCAAACCGAATGCGACGGACAATTCGAGTCCGGACGACAAAGATCATAAGCGGGAAATTGATCGTAATGCTAATCGAAAAAGAGAAATTGATGAGTTATATCCGGAATCGGGTTGCCCATCCCGCCATAATAGAGGAAGTTATGGAGATCCTCACCGAGAGATCTTCGATTAAAAAAAGCTTCTCATACTTTATAATAATTATTGAGCGGATGGGCGGTGCGGATGAGTTTGCAGACTTCGATTTCGACATGAGGAAATCTGCTAAAGTGGGATCACCAAATGAGCCGATAATCGCTAAATCTGTCAAAGCTCGATCCACAGAAGCTAGGGTTGCGAACAGACGAATCGAGATCACGACAAAGCTCCCCGGCGAGATGCCATCATGAAGGATGCGAGGAGTTGCCGATGATAGTGGGAGTGGTGCTTGCAGTTCATGACCAACCACTTCGGAGGCACAAACAAATGAATCGAGATCAAGTGACACCCAACATTCCAACATCAAACGTCACTCTTGATCAACCCGAGAGATCAAATATTGTCTCAAAGATCTCCGAAAAGAAGAAGTTGTGGGGATGATAGGCGATCAAAGGGCGATTGCCATCAAAGAAATAACAGATCAAAGGAATTGGTTATTTCCCAGTTGGGGCAATCAAAGATCGGGTTTTCCTAAATGTGTCCTCATCGCTACAAATTTGAACCGATAAAGACCGTTGATGCCAAACCGACTCGGTGGATAAACAACAAGTTTTTTTTTCGATGCTCACCGACAAGCTAGAATTGTGAGAAGAGAAACTTGACAAACCGATTAGAACACTCTCTCTCGCCATGGAATCTGTCAAGATCGAAAGCCGATATCGAAGATTCAAAATCTAATCGCTCAAACTCAAGGCATATCATTGGTGAGATCTCAACAGGATTTATCGCGATCAACTTTGGTTCTCGACCTCCCCACCTCACTACTCTTTTTTGATCAAACCAAAAAGGGGAAGGGATGAATGAGAAACCAACCCGACATAACAGTCTTGAGGGGACATCACAAACTTCGGATTCTTTGAAAAAGATGTCCAAAGAGCGGAGAGAATTTGAAGAAGCCCGAAAAAAGTCAAGAAGAAAGAAAAGAAAAAAAAAAAATGGCAGAGGCGTAAAATCGAAGAAGAAATTCGGATCGAGAGCGAAGAAAGGAAGAAATTTGGAAAATAAGTACCGTAACCTAAGCCGACAAGAGTTGATGAGATCATCCCAAAAAGCTACAAGATCTTAAGAAATTTGAGGAATGGAATAAGATCGAGAGTGAATGGCTTCGGATGCCTTTGTTCTTAATCTTGTTCCACAAGAAGAATCTCCGATGAAGAATTCCTCAATTTGGTTAGAAAATAAATACCCGGATTTTTTCTCAAGTATCCGGAAAATGAGGCCAAGCTTATCAATGTAAAAATAAATCGCCAAGAGTATGATCCGTTGGAATACTCGAAGAAGGCAGATGGCTCATTTGAATGATGGCATTTCAAAGATTCTATTTTGACATCCCGCATTTAACGCACAAAAACCGATCCTCGCCAGATCGATGATGTCAAATGGAAACTTTATCGATTTTCAACGCACCTCAAGATCAAAGAGATGCGAGGAAGGATACAAGCCTAAAGAGTGAAGAATCGAAGACTACTCGGGATCATTTGTTTTTCTTATTTACAAACTTTTTCGATGTAACATGTAATCAACATTTATTAATGAGAAAAGTTTATTTTCGATCCTAAGACAAAGTCTCATTGTCTTACGATTATATGCTCTTAATCGTTTCTATTTTTTATCAATCAGTATTTGGTTTCTCAAAGTGTTTTGGTTTTCATCAAAAGGGGGAAATTGTTGGGAAATTTATAGTTTTGATGAAAGTTCCAAAAACACATGTAATAGGACCGATCGGACACAATTAGGATTTCGGGTGTTTATATTACCTGCTATAGGAGACCAGTTGATAATGATTGTATAGAACAACTGATGAAATAGATAGGTCACATATTGAGGGGGAAACTCAATATGTATAGGTCAGATCTGAAGACTCAAAGGAATTTGATATCCAGGCCGCCCGAATCTTTAGAAAATAATGAAGATCGGATCGATCGATCTAGTCGGATATCTCACCAAGTCATAAAGCTCAAACTCGGAATACTTGAAGATCGGATGACTTCGGAAGATCGGACCGGAAGACCTACATCACCGAAGTTACGCTAGTTGAAGCTAAGTCAACCGAAGCACGAGAAGACTCCATCAGTAGATCGATCGGTTTGAACCGATCAAAGTCACTCACCGTGAAAAATCGATGTTTCACCTAATCATACGTCTATGATCTGAACAAGAAGAATGTCAACCTTAGTTGGAAGAACAAACACTGAAAAGTGCGTCTGTTAACCAATAAGAACAAGACACGTATGATCGGAGCCGACACTTAAGGGATTTGATGCTGCTCTCTCTAACGGATATAAAATACAAGTTCACGCTGCCATGCCATGCCGTTCTGAAGCACATCACATCAATCTCGCAAACCTACCTAATATAGCACGAAATTCAAATTGCTCTCCAACGGCTCTTTGATTTCAAGGTCTATAAATATGGGATCACACTTCAGTGAAAAAAAAAAACGAAATTTGAACAATCAAGAAGCTCAAGCTAATATCGATTTCCGCACAAGAAACACGAACAAGAAGATTAATTTTTATTAAGTGTTCATCCCATAAGTTCTTAGCATAGAAATCTTTTCATCTAGTTGTTAGGGTCGCTTATATCAAAGAAAAGATTTCATAGTTGGAACCAAAACAATCTTACCCAAACCCCCAAGTTAGGTTAAGTTGTTTAGCAAGATTCGAGACTAGGGTTTCTAGTTACGATCTCCGGGATCGGTTGAGTGTGAAATCCTTAAACATCTAGTTGGTGTCTTGTGTTGGACTTACACATAAAAACAAAGTCCAGTTGGTTAAGTAGGTGCCCTTGTGATAGGGAAGAGTGGGCGTGGGGATCTGGTTTATCGAACCACTATAAATCTTGTGTGCCTTTACCGCTTTGATTAAGCGATTATAATCGCGACACACCCCTTAAAGTGCATACATATTCCAAGTTGAGATCGAGTTAGCACCAAGCTTCGATCCGATCAAACTTGACACTTGATCAACCGATTAAAAGATTAACTTTGGAATCGATTTATCAAAATTGGTTTTTTCACACGGGTAAAACTTAAGCTTCCGCGACACATCAGTTAAACCGATAGTTCGAATCGATCTGCCTTGAAGCGTCAAGAAGTTGGTTATCGACCCAAACCGATTCACTCACACTCGATCGGGTTAAGCGCCCTCACTTTGATTTGCACACAAAAGTTTTCAGAAGTCTATTCACCCCTCCCCTCTAGACTTCTGCCCTCACAAAACCCGTTCGGGACCTACATGAAGTACTTTGATTAGGACAGTAACACCCATACACTTTAACCTTTTCTGGATAATCAATAAAGAAACCCCTTATGGTTCTTGGATCCAATTTCTTCTCATGTGGATTTAAATTCTTAATTCTGATGGGCAACCCCAAACATGCAGGTGCCTTAAACTGGGTTTCCTACCCGTCCATAGTTCAAAAGGAGTCTTAGGAACTGCTTTGCTAGGAACCCTGTTTAATACATAAACAACAGTTTTCAGTGCATACATCCACAAGGAAGTGGGTAATGAGGAATTACTTAACTTACTCCTAACCATATTAATTAAAGTATGATTACGTCTTTCTGCTGCACCATTTGTTGTGGTGTACCTAGCATAGTGTACTGAGTACAAATGCCACACTTTTCAAGGAATTTAGCAAACGGGCCTAGGCATTTCCCTAATTCATCATATTTTCCATAAAATTCACCTTCTCTGTCAAATTTGATGGTTTTCACTTTCCTATCTGACTATCTTTTAACCTCATCAATAAATACTTTTAAGACATTTACAGATTGAGATTTTTCTTGTGATAGAAAGAAATAACCATAATGTGAAAAATCATCGGTAAAGGTGATGAAATATTGAAAGCCCACAAATATATATTTCAAGAAGTTGTATGCTTCTTGTGGCTCTCTTCTTTGTGTGTTTTGTTTGCTTTCCTTTAATACAATCCACACAAATACCAAGATCAGTAAAATCCAGATCATGAAGGATTTCATTGTTTACTAGTCTTTGTAATCTTTCTTTGGAGATAAATCCCAAACGTTTATGCCACAAGTAAATATATTTTTTATCAGCTGAACCACGCTTAGTTTCAACATTATAATGTAAGGTTAAAAGAGTCTCAATAAAGAGACTATCTAGCTTAAATTTATATAAGCCATTTTTATGGACACCAGAATCGATAATAACATTATGTTTGAACAAACTGAAACTTCTATTTCCAAATCTTAAATAATAATTAAGTTTGGATATGGAAACTGGATTACGGGAAATAGAAGGAACATAAGGAGTACCAAAAAAATCTAAATGATGTTCGGTATCTAGAGTCAATCGATAAGTTCCAATAGCTTCAACTGCAGCTTTAACTCGATTACCCACATAAACAAATTTTATTTGTATCCATGATTTGAGTCATAAGAAATCCTTGCATCAATTTTGAAACATGAGTAATACAACTAGAATCAAGCCACTAAGTATTATTTGGGACTTCGACCAAATTAAATTTGAAACATAACAAGGTATTAAGTATACAATATACCTTTATTTTTGAATGAGGTCTTACGTTTCTGACAATTCCATTGAAAGTATTCTCTTAATTACAAAGATAACACTTGGGAATGTCATGTTCCCTTTTCTGAATTTTGACAAAGGACTCATTCATCTTAAGTGGTCCTTTGGCCTTCACTTTCTTTCAAGCTTTTATTATCATTTCAATGGTGTGTTCATGCATGCTACGAGAACCATCAAACTTCATGGTGGTTGAAGTAGCAGTTAGTGTCTCATCAATAGACTTAATGTTCAATAATTTCTTAAGGGAGTGACATGAGTGGTTACTGCAAGGATGATATTCTTAATAACATTACTGCTTTGAATAACATAAAACTAACTCAGTATCGATAAACAATAAATATACAGTGATGTTCTCCTTTGGGCGATACACCAATATATAATCATAATGATGCTTATAGATTTAATATAATTTGATAATTGAATGTGGTCATCATAAGCCCTTTTGTTATCTTTGGATATACAAAGGGTTACACATAATCCATCAATTATCACATTTATGTTCATAATTTATAAAGACGAGGGATCAACCTTTGGGTGATTCTCAATGCCTTATAATTATGAAGTTTAATTACCCATAAATTTCTTAAATCAAGCATCACATAATTACGGGTAATTAAACTTTAATTTGCACGATTTAAAGTTTATTAAATTTTCTTAGTCAGACCACTTTGGTGATTAATAGACTAACATTAAATAAATATAAACCGTGTATGAATAATCGTAACATTATTAGTGATTAAAATCAATTATACAATTTAGAATTTATTATATGTTATAGTCAGACCACTTTGGTGATTAACAGACCAACACAGAATAAATTTAAATCGCGTAATAATAATAATCATAACATTATTACAAGCATTAAAAATTAATTATACAATTTAAAATTTATTAAACTTTTTGGTCAGACCACTTTGGTGGTTAACAGACCAACATTAAATAAATCTAAATTGCATAACATTAATCATAATTATTTCATAACATTAACATAAAAACATAAGATTCTAATCAATCGAGATTCAGTCACCAATACTTGCAAAGGACTTAATACCCAATAGATTCATAATCATAATAGTTCAATCTCATCATGAACACAATCAAGATATTAATCAATGAATTCTCAAATATTCGAGTTGAAGTGATAATCTACATAAAATATACTTCATACACGTAAATGCAGTTTTGTAATTGCTTTGAGAGGATATACAGAATCAATTCATTAGGCGGAAGCATTAGTCATCACTTAGTGACTTAGTCCTCATAATTTAATTAATATTATAATAATTAGTCAAAACATGAGTGCTCTAAGACTAAAATTTGACTTCAATAATATCCATTATAATACTATGTAATTACTTTTATCATTAATTATATAATTCATGAAATAGCAGAAAAGATTAAGTCACAATTCTAATTGGAAGTCATCAGGACGTTAACGTACATAGACCATTAAAAGGCGTAAATCATCAAGACCCAAATCATCACGGGATCACACATATAAGATGATTCATGTTTAGTAGCCAGAGTACAAAATATTTAATTATAAAGTACTTGAGGCCATAGTTAATCCATGAATTGAAATATTGACAGAAAATATTATACATGAAATTGATTCACCACCATACTTAAATGCCAAAAAGAAAATTTCAAATTTTATCAACTCTATTATGATAAAATTCCAACAACAGTTAAACAATAATTAATAGCAGTGGATCAACTATATTTATTTATATTAACCCAGTCTACGTTTATATGAATAGACAGATTCATATAACAATAATATTCCGCAAACAAAATCTGAGTTCATAAATCATCATCTAGGGTTCATAAATCACCATACATGATGAATGAAAAATCATGAATTCTTAAACCATGCTCTAATACCACATGTAAGCATAAATTTAATTTAAACATGGATCTTGGAACTTCATGATTTTCACATTCATAGAACTTGAATCGCAAATAAACAATTAAATTACTAACCTTGAGCAGCCATTACATTTCTTCTGGTGAGATTATCTTTCTCTCTCTTATCCTCTCTTAATCATAGATTATGAAACTTATGTGATAGAATTAATTGATATCTTTGTGAAGGTAATCTGTGTCTTTTATAGGCAGAGAGAGTGGTAGTTTCTTATTCTACAAGAAACTTAATCCCCAAGAAACTTAATTACACTATCTATCAACGTGTGAGATTTGTTCATATCTTTTCTTAATTAAATTGACCAAGTAAATATTATTATTTAAACCTTAATATTAGATATTTAAGATCAATAATTAAATATATAATTAATTATGTGGCATCTGGGCCAAAAATCTTACATATATTTCTTCTTTTTTTTTAAATGATAAAAATAAGGTTCAATTGTTCTACGGATCACCGGTTAAACTCAGGTTTTGACGGTTCTTACTAGCTTTATAAAAACCTGGTGTATGCTAATAATCGAATCGACACCATGACTGGTTCCCGATTAAACCGATTGACCCGGCCGGTTTAGTCCAGGTTTAAAAACACTGATTAAAAGGAAAAAAAAGATTTTATGAAGGTTGAATGGTAAGTAATAACACGTAGTGTAAATTAAGGAGTACCAATATTAGGCGTAAAGGAGCCCAACTTAATAGCAGTCTCATAAAACCCAACGGCAAGTTCAGGCTCCCCAATCCTCAAAAAACCAGAAATCAATGTGGCAAAAGTAATAATATATGATGTAAAATTGAAATGCTTGAAAGGGTTTTTTAAAAATATATAAATTTGATTTATTACTATGTAAGAAAATATTCAATTAAGTAAGGGCGGTTTTTCTGTGAAATATTTCACCGGGAAATATCAGTTCAAACGGGAAGAAGCTGAAAATTTACGGATCATGTGCATGTTAAATCGGGTCAAGTGAATTTTTTCTAAAAATTTGCGTAAAAACAAAATAGGAAAACTCGCACCCAGTCTGTATTACTATAAAAACAAGTATGTGTTACTGTAAGGGAAATTATGTGTTATTACGTGATAAGGAATTAAAAATATATTTTTACTAATTCAATGTTGTAATATGGTGGTTTGACCTTTACTTAAGGCAGTTGGTCACAGGTCAGAATGAGAAGCTGATAAAAAACAGAGGGGGAAACATATGAGAATAGAGAGTGTCGTTTTGTTCATGCAGTAACTCACATTTCTCTTTACAATAATACATTTTTTTGTGTATAATAACAAAATTTTCAACACCTTACAAACAAATATGCGTACTAAAAAAACAAGCATGTGTTATTTGTCCTTACAGTAACACATAAATGTACTTACAGTAACACATGTTTGCCTTTATAGTAACACAAACTTCGAAGCGAATTTTGCTATTTTGCCTTTGCGTGAAATTTTATAGAAAAATCTGTTAGACCCAGTACGATCCACACATGATCCGTAAATTCTTTCTTTGTATTTATGTGCTTCTCTTTTTTGACCTACCGGTCATGTTTCATGGATCATCCCTTAAAGTAGCATATATATGTACTCACAGTAACACATGTTTGCACTTATAGTTCACATATCTCAGAGCGAGTTTTGATGTTTTGCCCTTGCGCGAATTTTATTAAAAAATTTGTTTGACTAAATTCGACCCGCACAAGATCCGTAAATTTTCTACTCCGCTTCTTATTTTGACTCGTGGGTCATATTTCACAGATAATTGATCCATAAAATATTTTATATAAAAGTTTTTCATTAAGTAAGATATACATAGGGGTGGTTCGACATATCGTGCCAAAAATTTCAAGTCATACCGTTACCTTATCGAAATTTTTAGTATTTAAAAAATGTATACCGATACCGTATCGAAATTTTTTGTATACAAAAAATACGGTATGCGAAAATCACATACCATACCGTACAAATATTTTGGTATATATCGAATAATACCAGTATACCATTCACACTGAATTAGTTTTTTCACAAATATGTATAAAGAAGGTGGCGAACTGCGGACACTAGCCCCACCATCCGAACCAAGATCATCTCCACTCTTTTCTCGATTGTATTAAAGCCATGAGCCGAAAGACTGATATGGAGGTAGAAATGGAGAACAGATGGAGAAGAATCACGACCATTTAATTCTCTAACAACATTTCGTGGAGAGAGGGGGAAGAAGAGGCGTCTTGTGTTGGAAAATGAAGAATGGAGATCGAAGTGTGGAAGAAATTCTTAATTGTGGGAGGAGCAGCTAGGGTTTCGTTTTGATTTAATTGTCATTGATGAGCTGCAATTTAATTTATTGAGAAACACGCCATTGATGGATTGCAATACAAAAGATGTTAAACATTTTATTTTACCAAACAAATTTAGAGAGCTTATAAGTTCCTACACAACTTATAAGTTTTTTTAAAGAGTTTATAAGTGGAGTCAAACAGTTAGTCCAATGCAGTATTTGGGTAAATGAAAAACTGGAGTTCAAAAGTAATATTACAACAAGAGGAAAACAAAGAAAATTAGAGTTCAAAATTAATATTATAACAAGAGGAAAACAAAGAAACTTAGTCTCATAATGAAAAGTTAAATAACTTTGAGTTGATAAAGATATAGGTAAGAACTCATGTGTGACTTGTAAGACAATGTATTACAAGAAAGCTTTCTCATAAATTGTCTATGCTATCTTGGATAGTGTCTAAAAGGATATTAAAGTGTTATACCACTTGTTTTAATGTGTTATATAACACTGATGCGAATGAGGGTTTTGGGCCCTAGAATACGTGCAAGATTATTCGCGAAATTGTCCCAGATTTGTCATCATCAAAGATATTGTCCTATATTTTGCAAGATACGGCAATATACGCAAGATTATTCAAGATTAACAAGATTTTTCTAGATTTATTATTTATTTATTTAATTTTTAGTTTTTGTCCTTTAATTTCATAGTTATCGAGTCGGTTAGATAGATTTGCTAGATTTGGTCCTTTTTAGATTAGGAGTTGTTGGGAAATTTATAGTTTTGATGAAAGTTCCAAAAACACATGTAATAGGACCAGTCAGACCTGTTAGCTGACTGATGTTTACATTACTGCTATAGGAGACCAGTTGATAATAATTGTATAGAAAAACTGATGTAATAGATAGGTCACATATTGAGGGGGAACTCAATATGTATAGGTCAGATCTGAAGAATCAGAAGAAAGCTGATATCCGACAGGGCAGAATGCTAAACCAGAACGGAAGATCAGATCGAACTGATCTAGTCAGATAACTCAGCGGAAGTCATGAAGCTCAAACCTCGAATACTAGAAGATCAGATGACTTCCAGAAGATAAGACCAGAAGACCTACATCAGCCGGAGTCAGCCAGTTGAAGCTAAGTCAACAGGCGCCAGAAGACTCTATCAGGTAGACTGATCAGTTCAGACTGATCAGGTCAGCTCATAAGATGAAAACTGATGTTTCATCTTATCATACGTCTGCGATCTAAACAAGAAGAATACCAACCTTAGTTGGAGGAACAACACTGCAAAGCAAGGCTTCCATCCAATAAGGAAGAGACACGTATGAACAGAGCTGATACTCGCGGGATTCGATGTTGCTCTCTCAAACGGCTAAAATACACATTCACGCTTTCGGCCATGCCGTTCCTGAAGCACGTCACATCAAGCCTGCAAGTCTACCTAAAATAGCCTGAGATTCAAATTGCTCTCCAACGGCTCTTTGATCTCAAGGTCTATAAATATGGGATCACACTTCAGAGTGAAACACGGAAATGCTTGGACAAACAACATAATCAAGAAGCTCAAACTATAGTCAGATTTCCGCACGAAGAACACAACAACAAGCTTATTTTATATTGTGTTCATCCCATAAGTTCTTAGCAAGAAATCTTTTCATCTAGCTATTAGGTCATGTAGCATGCAAGGAAAGATTTCATAGTTGGAACCTCAACAATCTTACCCAAACCCCAAGTTAGGATAAGTTGTTTAGCAAGATTTCAGTCTAGGGTTTCTAGTACTGATTTCTGGGATCGGTTGAGTGAGAACTCTTAAAACATCTGTTGGTGTACTGTGTTGGACTAACACACTAAACTAAGTCCAGTCGGTTAAGTTGGTTAAGTTGGTGCCCCTTGTGAAAGGGAAGAGTGGACGTAGGACTGGTTTGTCCGAACCACTATAAATCTTGTGTGCCTTTACTGCTTTGATTAACTGCTCTCACATCGCACAATCTTAAAGCGCATACATTCTAAGTTAAGATCAGATAGCACCAAGCTTCTGATCTGATCGGACCTGATATTTCTGTCATCTGATTAAAAAGATAAAACTTGGAATCTGATTTATACAAACTGGTTTTTCACACGGGTAAAACTTAAGCTTCCGCACACATCAGTTAATCTGATAGTTACCGAACTGATCTGCTTTCAGGCGTTCAGTAAGTTGGTTATCAGACCAAACTGATTCACTCGCACTCTGATCAGGCTATCTGCTCTCACACCTGATCTGCACGAAAAGTTTTTCAGAAGTCTATTCACCCCTCCCCTCTAGACTTCTGCCCTCACATAACCCGTTCAGGACCTACAGGAGTAGTCCTTTTTCTCTATAAATATGTATAGGATGTTTTTTTCATGAATCAATCAATTAATAAAATTAACTTTTCTTTGGCAACTTTGTCAAAACCCAATCGTTCTCCTGCTGGCCTGAGCCAGGGCGTCGATTTTATATTCGTTCTCCTGCTAGCCTGCGCTAGGGTGACAAATTTGTCTATTCCCAAATCGCGGTTCTCATCAAATTAATCTTGAATAATCTTACGTATATTGACGTATCTTGTGAAATATAGGACAATATCTTTGATGATGACAAATCTGGGACAATTTCGCGAATAATTTTGCACATTAAACATGTAACATAGAAATAACTGCTCTCTCACACGGGAACATGCACTTCGGTGCACGTATACAATCATACATCAATTTTTTAAAATCTAGCTCCCATTTATTTGTAGTTTTGCTAGCATCCCTCATCACATTCAATTTGAGATTGGCAAAATGCATTTTTAGATCCCTAAACTAGTATTTTTTGTTTTGAAAGGTCCATAAAGTATTTTTTTTTATTTTAAGAAGTCCCTGAACTATTAACTTTTATTTCGAAAGGTCCTTAAACTATTTTTTTATTTAATGATGTCTCTAAACTATTAATTTTTATTTCACGCAGTCCTTCTTGACTATTTCTTTTAATCATCTAACAGAACCATTAAGTAAATAATCATATCATCATTCTCAAAATTGTCAATATTGACCATTGTTTTACTTAATGGTTCTGTTAGATTAGTTAGAAAATTCCGTCAAGAAGGACTGCTTGAAAAAAAAATTCAAGAGTTTAGGAATTTCATTAAACAAAAAAATAGTTTAGGGACCTTTCGAAATAATATTTAATAGTTCAGGGACTTGTTAAAATAAAAAAAATACTTTAAGGACCTTTCGAAATAAAAAATAATAGTTTAGGGACTTGAAGATGCATTTTGTCTTTTAGATTTGCACATTCAAATTTTCATCACATACTCATTTAGAACTTGTTTTAGAACTCTTAAAAGAGCTCTAGAAGCACTTATTTTTAAAGTTGTTAGACACAGTTTTTTTTAAAAAATAAGTGCTTCTAGAGCACTTGCATAGTTCCGTCAAAAAAAAAAAAGAGCACTTGTAGAGTTTGCAAACGGGTACTTACTCATGTTGCAAACGGGTACTTACTCATCTAAACACTCATATTCTCATACAATCCCATATAATTACATCACATCTTTCTCTCACCCGCGTCTCTCCCTACTTTTCTTCCCCTCATTCATTATATATCATATTTTTTTTACATATTCATTTTCTCTTACTTTTTCTCTCACTCAATCACTATCCCTTAACTATGTATGAATAGTGAAATATCACCCATTATTGTGGTGATAGGCGGACTCTTATCAAATAGAGAAAGATACAACAATATCTCCATAAATAGAGGAGATAAGGAAGACTAATTACACGCCTAATTATACAACAATAAAATCACTACCATAAATAATTACAAGATTTGAAAATCAAATAGACTTTCCTTGATTATCTCCAATACCCCCGTCAAGCACGGCGTGGGAAGAAGACCAACGCAAAGCTTGGAACGGAGAAAGTCGAAAGAAGGTCTAGGAAGACTTTTGGTGAAGACGTCTTCCAACTGAAGATGAGAAGGAACAAATCGAGTCGAAAGCTTCCCCGATGTAACTAACTCACGTACAAAGTGATAATCAAGATCAATGTGCTTAGCCCCTTTGTGGGCAACCGGATTTTGACTGAGAAAATCGCACTCTTGTTATCAAAAAGCAATTGGGGGCGGTCAGAAGAATGTACTCTGAGCTCTCGAAGTAAGTTGGTTAGTCAAACCAATTCAGCTGCTGCATTTGCCATAGCCCGATATTCTGACTCGTAGTTAGAACGAGCAACGGTGGGTTACTTCTTTGCACTCCAAGACACAGATTGCCTCCAAGAAAGATGGAATAAGCATAAGTAGAACGTCGTGTCTCAGTGCAACGAGCCCAATCAGCATTGGAGTATCCAATAAGGGAAAGGTCTGGACAACGAACAAAGGATAATCCAAAGTGCAACGTGCCCTTTACATACCAAATAATGCATTTCACAGCCGAGAAATGATCATCAGTAAGCCACTGCAAGAACTGACTCACATGATTGACTGCAAACAATAGGTTAGGACGGGTGATAGTCAGGTACTGTAGAGCTCCCACAAGAGAACGATAGATTCACCAGCAGCTCGCACCCGAAATGGTTGTCCATCAAAAACGAGAGATTCACCAGCAGCTAAGGGAGTGCTAACTGGTTTTGCTTCTAACAATTCGGCTCGTTCCAAAATGTCATGTGCATACTTAGTTTGGCCGATGAACATGCCATCTGATGTACGTGAAATCTCCAAGCCAAGAAAATAATTCAAATTGCCCAAATCCTTAATTGCAAACTCCTGATGAGTACGATCAATAAATTTCCAAAGAGCCGAAGAATCATTGCCCATCATAATAATGTCATCGACGTATATCAATAGATAGATAGTCGTAGCGTCCCGATGAAAAAAAAATAGAGAAGAATCAGAATGACACTGAAGAAATCCAAGGTTGAGGCCTTCACCATCGGGCTGAAAGTATGGTGAAAGTCGGCGCCTGGAACCTGAGTGAAGCCCTGAGCTACAAGGCGAGCTTTATGATGCTCGATCGACCCATCAACATGAAATTTCGTACAAAAAACCCATTTAGAACCAACGATGTTCGTGTCAGGAGGACGAGGAACCAAATCCCAAGTATGATTTGTACAAAGAGCATCTATCTCATCTTGCATAGCAACAAACCAGCTGATTTGAAACCACGAGGCTCAGCAGTGGTAATAAGAGCGGTCGGTAAAGCAGTAGAGGCCAAATCACCTGGATAACGAGGCTTAAAGAATCCAGCACAAGCCCGAGTAATCATGTGATGAGTAGGACCGGGTGGTGCTGTCTAAGAAGTCGAGACAGATAGGGCCGGCTGAGGTGGCATAGGAGGTGGTGCCAGAATGTCCGGCTGCCCAGGAGGTAGTGCATCGTGAGCCTGAGGCTGAGGTGTTGGGAAATTCGGGGTGCCCGGATCTATTCGAGATATATTTAAATACATAATTAAATTAATCAATTAATTACTAACATGAATCAATCCTAAATTAATTCAACATAATAATTAAATAAACAACAACATGCATACACGTAATTCACGTAAATCCTAAGCATGCAGAATCTAGGAGTTACGAAATTACATACCTCTTGGAGTAACAACCGTTGAGATGATGGATCAACCCAAAGTGCCTTCTCAAATATGTCCCACGTCCACGAACGTAATCCGGTGGAAGGATTCTCACGAACGATTTTAATAAAGTAAAAAACACAAAATATATTGCACCACCTTTGTGGATTTCTAATTTTTCCAACTCATGGAATTGTGTTTTGGGGATGAAAAAATCATCCCCTATTTATAAGCACAAGGGTGGTCAAAAGTTTGGCAAAAGTTGGATATGGGAAGATCTTTAATCCTTGTGCAAGAAGTAATCTTGAATGTATCCAATATATTCTTTTTCCCATAAATAAATTTTCCACAAAAATCCCGTCCCTTATAAATAGGTAATTTTCGAAAAATCCAATGCACAAGAAGGAAAGATTTTATTTCTTGAATTTATGGGATAATCTTGTATTGCAAGAATACTTATATTTTTCCATAAAAATCTTTTCAAGAAAATCAAGAAAATCTTTTCTCTTTCTTGTCCCATAATTTTTGAAAAATTCAAAAAAAATAAGGCAATAATATTTTCTTCTCCTTTTCATTAATTGGACTTATATTGGGCTATTTGAGGGGCCTTTAGGAGAATTAAGATTGGACCTCCAATGGGCAGTGAAACTTTAATATTAAGCCAAAATATTATTCAAGTCCATTAATATTAATTTATTCCACTATAAAATTAATATTGAACTATCCATCTTAATCCATATTACGACAATAGGCTCCTGGTTATTATTTTCCGTGTTTAAGATTATTTAGTCCATTAATTAATTAAGCCACTGAAAAGCTTTATATTAATTAATATCTTTTGTTCTTGGAGTAAAGACAGCTCAACATTATTATCCATACCAGAAATAAATTTCCACTTGCAAGATTTGGTATGATAAAACTTCTGAGCCCACCAAGGGGACAAATCACACAAGATTCGCTTGCACACGTTGCTCTGTATTAAATCTTAGCAATTGTCATATAATTAATAATATTGCCCAAAATGCAAAGTATAGAATCGTTGTCTGACTCTAAACCCAACACAGATCAAAGCAATAAATATTAATTACATGCAATTCTATTTAAGTGACAGAGGTTAAGAAATCAATAACAACTGAGGTCTAATTCTTCATCCCTTAAGTCAGTACGGATGAATTTATCCTCTCTGTAGGTCCTCTTCAGCACATCATAATGTGCTAGTGCAATCTCTTGGTCAGGACAATCCAATCTGAGCTTTGTACTTCAACCTCTACCAATGGAGTGTTCAATTCCATCTAGGTTTTGAAGTTGTACTTTTATTTACAAGGAACTGTCAATGTGATCTTCTGTGATCGTGTATCACCACATTAACTACAATGTAATATTGTACTAATATTTGAACGGTTTGCTATAAATAATTAACATTCATTTATATTTAAAGCAACAGTGATGAAACATTTATATTCAGTAAATAAGATTTACATTAGTTCGTTATTACGTAAAATCATACTTTCATGTATAACCTCAACAATCTCCCACTTATACTCAAAGTCTGCTTTTAAGTATACCCTACAGCTAGTCTCGTGTTCTGCGTGACATCTACATGTCACCTACACGAACCTAATACATTTCTCCCACTTATACTCAAAGCAGATTGGTAATGCACTTGATACTCATTCCTTCCACATGGCTCTCGAATGTTTTCTGAGGCAGACCCTTTGTGAATGGATATGCTGGGTTGTCTTTCGATGCGATCTTTGCCACTTCTATATCTCCTCTCTTAACAATTTCTCGTATAAGATGGTATTTTCTTTCAATGTGTTTGCTAGCTTTGTGGGCTCTTGATTCCCTTGAATTTGCAACTGCTCCAGCATTATCACAGTAAACCGTGATGGTATTGGGAAAATTCGGAACTACATCCAAGTCCACTAAGAAGTTCTTGAGCCATACCACCTCTTTCGCCGCTTCGCAAGCAGCTACATATTCCATGGCAGAATCGGCGATGCATTTCTGCTTTACGCTTCTCCATGTTACGGTTGTACCTCCCAGACAGAACACACTTCCCGAGGTAGATTTTCTGAAGTCTATATCTGATTGAAAATTTGAGTCTGTGTATCCGATTGGGAAATGGTTGTCCGACTGATAAATCAACATTCTATCCTGAGTTCTTTTCAGGTACTTAAGAATATGTTTAACAGCCGTCCAGTGCTCTTTTCCCGGATTACTCTGATATCTTGCTACCATGCCAACGGCAAAGCAAATATCTGGTCTCATGCACAACATTGCATACATGAGGCTTCCAACTGCTGATGCATATGAAATGCCCTTCATGTCATCTATCTCATTTTGTGTCTTCGGACACATTTCTTTTTCGACAGATGGATTCCATGTCTGAAAAGTAAGAAACCTTTCTTTGAATCCTGCATGTTGAATCGCTTCAAAATAGTGTTTATGTATGAAGCTTGCGATAAGCCTATCATCATTTTCTTGCGATCTCGAGTGATCTTGATCCCAAGGATGTGCCCAGCTTCCCCTAAGTCCTTCATATCAAACTGTTTTGACAGCCATACCCTTACTTCTGACAAAACCTTTACATCATTTTCGATGAGCATAATATTATCTATGTATAGTACTAGAAATACCAAGGCAGTTCCATCACACTTCTTATACACACAACTCTCGAAATCATTTTGATCAAACCCATAAGATTTAATTACCTGATCAAAACATTGGTTCCAAGCGTGAGATGCTTGCTTCAGTCCATGAATGGACTTCCTCAGCTTGCAAACAAGATGTTGTTGGCCTTTTGCAGAAATCCCCCTCACGGGACGGCCAAATGATAGCTTTCACATGAATAAATTACATTGGATGATTGTGAATTATTATTAGTGGCGACGATGACCCTCCCCACGAGGCTCGTTCAAAGTGAAATAATAATTCTGTATTTAATCATGGTTATTACTTAGGTATAAAATTGATATGCATATACTTCCCCGAAGTCCCTATCAATTTTATATTGGTCAAGTGGGAGCCAACTATTAATCTGGACATTAAAGGTTTGTAACTGTTCTTGTTTGTAACCTGCTTGAATGTGTTTAAATAATGACCCACCCCACGTGGCTTATTTAATCTATTTTGAGATGTTGGCTGATGCATGTTCATATTTTTTTTAGATTTTAATATGATTCATGTGATCGAATTATGTGATAATTGTGTGCTTATACAAATTGTTATTTATTTCAGTTCAGCATGTCGCAACCTTTTAATCCACTGTTCAATATACTTAAAGACAATTTACTTACTGGTGAAAACTTTGTTGATTGGAATCAAAAACTTACTATTGTCCTCATTGCACAACATCAAAACTGGGTTCTTACTGTCCCAAAACCCGAAAAGCCTACTGATGAGTCCAGCAAAACATATAAGAAAGATTATGCTGACTGGGAGCGTTAAAATAAGATGGCTAAGTGCACCATGATGGCTTCTATGTTAGATGTATTGCAACATCAGCATCAAAATTTTGAAACTGCTGCAGAAATCATGACAAATCATAAGCGATGTTCCAACATCAGAACCGCGTGGCTCGTCAGATCACCATGAAGGACATGCTCTCTATGAACATGATGGAGGGAACGCCCGTAAGGGAGTATGTTCTCCAGATGATGGCTCACCTCAATAAGCTTGAGGTACTTGGCGTTGAATATGATATCGAGACTGTTGGTCCCGGTGCAAACGAGTCTTACACGTGTATGGGGGGGAATACACGTGTTCAGTGTTTTTAAAACTTTTTCTTACTGAGGTCAGCTTGGGTCAGATAATCCTGAAGATTAGGTCCTGAGAAGCACAGATCACTCTGAGTCAAAGTCTACTGAGACAGTGATCCTGAGCTGCTTTCAGATACCTCAAATAATCCCAACTGAGTCCTGAGTGTCAGAGATCCTGAGTTGCTTGGATTAGATAACTAACTTACTGAATCCTCAAATGAGAGTTCAGTTTGGTAACTATCTGTTCTAGCTACTCAGTCGTGCGGAATGGTTGGCCCTTAGTTTTATACTCGTTTTAAGCTTTGCTGAAAAACCTTCCCTTTATGAAATAGTGATTAAGCTGTGATTCACTTATGCAACTTCAGTAGATTGATTCCAACTGAATATCAGTGAAAAGTATGCTTTCAAAAACAAGTTAATGCAACAGTTAAGCACAGATAAGGAAAGCAATTAAAGAACACAGCAATTATAGTGGTTCAGAGACTCAAGCTCCTACATCCACTCTCTCTGATCCTCAGAGAAATTCACTATCAACTTCTGAGCTTTCTGACTACCTCGAGTAGTTTACTTACTCAACACGGCCCTGAGTTTTCTGACTACTCCACGTAGTTTACTTACTCAACCCGACCTTGAGCTTTCTGACTACCTCCGTAGTTTACTTACTCAAACACAAACAAGCTTTCAGACTACCCCTGTAGCTTACTAACTTCTCCTCTAGAGTTTTCTGACTACTCCGCGTAGTTTACTAACTCTTTACAACTCTTCTCACCAACAAACACACTCCAACTACCTTCTCAAGGGTTTGGGGTTTCTCGGTTGGTTTCCAACTAGGATGAGATATCCTTTACAATAATGCACAATGCAAAGGGTTAGGATATCTCGACTAAGCTTTGGATAATTCTTATCAAGCTAGGCTTAATATAGTGAGCTCTCTTCAATGTAGAAGCACTTGGGAAATTCTAAGTTTTTCGAGTGCTTTAACTTTTGCAAGAATAAGTTTGAGCTCTTGAGTTGCGTATAAATTTCCGTAACCTTACAATGTAGAGGGTCATCAGTATTTATAGGCATACACCAAGGTCACTTTTGAAAACTATCCGTTGGAGAGACAGCTTCATGAGTTCCCTCTTATGGTGTGTGAGAAACGGCTATATTTAGGGTTTGAAACTCCCTAACACGTTTTAGGCAATAGCCTTTCATGTAGCCGGTCTTCACTTTTTGCAGTCTGGAACTTTTGTACGTCTGACATCCTTTTCAGCGACCTATCACTGTCAGTGTCAGTATGGTACAATGTTGTCTTCCTCTTTTTGACTTTTGTCTCCAGTTTAAAGGTAGACACCTTCAACGGCTCTTTTTGGTTACAAACTCTGAGTTTGATATAACCTTAACAACACTTCTGACTTAGTTCCTTTTGTCTGCATTTGAATGTCTTGGCAATATCTAACTTTCTAAGGAATCGCGATCTTCTCAGAATTGCATCCTTCAGATAGATATTTTTAGTGCCTCGGAACATTCAGGTTCATACTGAGCATTCAGTACTTTACTGAGTCTTCA
Source organism: Stenogyne calaminthoides (assembly GCA_037126765.1). Classification (NCBI taxonomy): domain Eukaryota; kingdom Viridiplantae; phylum Streptophyta; class Magnoliopsida; order Lamiales; family Lamiaceae; genus Stenogyne; species Stenogyne calaminthoides. The sequence goes on from JBBCBC010000006.1 coordinate 16,915,536, forward strand.
GTAATTACTGTGACTTCAGTATTCTTGATCTTCAATCTTTAGTCTTCAGTCTTGCGTCTTTAGAGTCTTCTGAGTCTTCAGGGTCTTCTGAGTCTTCTGAGTCTTCTGACTGATATACTGAATCTTCGTGCTGAGTCTTCAGTTCCTCAGTATCCTACTGAGTCTTCAGTATCCTACTGAGTCTTCAGTATCTCAGTTTCACACTGAGTCTTCAGAACCTATCCTGAACTATATCTGCTGACTATACATTCTGCAGATAACATCCTGAATATTCTAAAACTGAATCCTGACTCAACTATCAAGATCATTCTGAACATGTCATACTCAGGGGTTTTGGGATCTAATCAAAATCATTTTATTTAAATTCATCTCCCAACAATTTCCCCCTTTTTGATGATGCCAAAACCTATCTTGTTACAAACATATAACCTATACTCAGGTTTCAGTTTATCCTATTACAAGATTGGTTGTCTCCCAACAATTTCCTAAATCAGAAAAACTCCCAACAATTTCAGAGAGTCTCCCAATCAATTTAAATCATTTAGCAATTTCTTCAGTAATGAATCTCTTTAAATAGTTCATTACCAAATACTTAAACAATTTCTCCCATATAAACATACAATCAGTTCAGAGACATTCATTCAGGCATATCAAAATAAAAGACATGTAAATAAGATAATGAGATATTATCTTTTGAGCATAATGATAAATCTTCATTGATGATTGGTATCCCATTACAGATTACAATGAGTTTATCAACAAAATCAAAAAGACAAAAATTTAAAGATTACAGAATCTTCTGAGTCTTCAGTCTTCAGTCTTCTGATTTGGCTCTTCAGTCTTCTGCTCTTCAGTTTGCTTCATTCTCAACTTCATCAGCGGGCACCTCCAGGTCGAACATTCCAAAAAATCTCTTCTTCAGCTCATTTCTTTCCTTGATGATGTCCGGACTGTTTCCTGTTAGACCCAACTGACCAGCATACTGAGCAATTTCTTGAGTAATGGCCTTCTCATTCACCAAGTCATTACCAAGTCTTAGAGGAGGATAGGAATATGGACCAGGGGCTACTATCTGTACCTCTCCTTTATCCGCAAGGTTAATCCAGCCCTGTAGATACTTGGGATAGAAGGTTAGGAGATATTCAATGAATGCTTCATTCTGATCTGAGCTTTCCCCTCTCCATTCCCTGAGAACATCATAATTAAACCAGAAGGTTCTCTTGACTTCTTCCCACATATCGTTGAGTTTGATGGGCATCCATTTATCAACGTGGGGCCACTTTAGTGCTTTTGATGTCTCTTTCCTCTTGCTCATAAACTTCACGAATTCACTCCTTCTTCGCGCTCTCTTCGTCTATCTTCTTTTTCGATCACAGACGCTCTCCCGAGACCAAGAAAGCGGCTTTTCTTAGCTTGTTCTAATTGGAGTGTCTTCAGAGCATCTCTCGTGTTGAAGACTTTCTTCTAAGGTTGAGACTCATATTCTTCCGTTTCTTCATCATCCAGAATCAGCTTTCTCTGGATTGGCTTAGAAGTCTTCGCACGTTTGCTTACAGGTTGAACAACGCCTAAGGCTTTCCTCTTCATAGGCAGTTCAACAATGAACTGGCTTATTCCAACCTTTGCTCTAGCTTTTCGGTTTCTCTCTTGCAACATCAAGCATGGTTTGCTCAGAAACTCGAGTGTAGATAGGCTTTTCTACCTGAGCGAACTTCAACTTCTCAGTAGCTTCGACTTCTCTTAAGGCTTTGGCTAGATTATACATTTCAGCATCTTTCTGAGCCTTCTTCTCCAAAGTACGTGCCATGAACTTTTACGAGGTCTTGACTTCTTTTTCCCCCTTCTTGGCAATCGTAATTTGGAAGAAGTCTGGAAATCTTTGTGTCCATGTGATATTGTTCTTTGCTCACACAGCGAACTTCTCCTGCTATCTGATCTTGTTCGTCTTCCAGCCTCCTTAGATGGTTCTTGGCCACAGAAAATTCTTTAGATAAGTGGGCAAACTGGCCAGAGAGTGCTTCCTTGAACATCTCTATCATCTTGGTCATGAGCCCTGAGCTCATTTCCTCAACAGCAGATTTTATCAACACTTCATTTTTCTCTGCCAACTTCACCTCTAGAAATGCAATTGACTCGGTGCTTCGATTCATTTCAAAGATCGAGCTCACCTTGACTCTCTCAAACTTTTCATTCAAATTTTATCTTCCATGGAGGTCATCGTGAGGTCGAGTGTTTTGGATTAGCACTAGCTCTGAAGAGTGACTAAGACTTTCCATCTGTTGAGCTTGATTGGCCAATGTTTCTTCCATCTGAGCAATCTTGATCATCATTGGGCAACCTTCTCAAGTTTCTCCATCAAGGGAGTGAGATCAATCTCAGGAACCTTTCAAGACCTTCTGTGTTGTTTGATCATCGAGCTCTGACTTCATCCCGAGCTCGATCTCTAATCGAGCCTCGATCATTTTATCGAGACAATTGAATTAAAGATAGTACTTTTCATTAACTTTGGCATAATTGTTAATAGTGCCAAAAAGGTACCAAGAGTGCTAGCTTCGATCCGAGGTTGACCAATTCGGGTTGATCAAGAACGAAGTCTCCTTTTCCATCTGAGACCGATTCTCAACATCTCCTGTTGGTCCCCATCTCCATCTTGAGATTTGTCTCATTTGCTTGAGGCACCAACCCAGTAGCTTTTCTTTTCGACTAACTTCCTCGAACCGGCTCATCAAAATCGAAGTTTTTCATCCCGAGCTTTGTCTTCCGAACCCCGAGAAGTCGGTCGAAAGGTTGTCTCCTCATTCCACGGTCTTCCCCTCCGAAAAGCGGCAATATCAAGCATCTCGGGAAGAGTCTGATTGAGAATGAACACAGTTGTCCTTAATCTGAAGAAAACATCTTGCAGATCGAGGTATGAAATTTGAGCTTCGGTAGCGGTCAAGAATGAACCGTTCCCCCTTGCTCCTCCACTCGCCTTCTTCCCCCGCCCCTTCTTCCATCTCGGGCTCTCTGGTTTGGGTTGAAACCTTCTTTGAAGGATCAAGTAGTAGATCTTTCGGGGAGCTCATCAAGAATATTCGCTCCGAGTCTCAAGACCTCTGAAGGTTGTTGATCAGTCCTCGTTTGCATCCGAGTGGGTTCTGGGTCTGGTGACACTTCCTCGAGATTGGTTACGAGTTGGCTCTTCTATTTGTCTTTTCGCACTTTTTCAAGAGGAATCTCGAGGGCTGAGTTCCTTTGAAAATTTCTGAGAAATTTTGTCTGAACTTAGAGATGTCTCAAGCACCTCAGAGAAGACCTGTTCCTCAGTCTGGTCTTGTGCTTTTGAGATAACCTGAGCCATAACTTGCAATGGCGAACTCTGAGCGGTTTGGCCCTTAGGTTGAATCTCCTCAGAATCACTACCATCTTCATCAGTGAGAACCACCAATCTTCTGCGCTTTGGGGTAAGGTTCTTCTGCTTCATTATTCTTGCACCCTGCTCCATCTTTGCCTCCAACAAAACCTTCCCCCGGGTTTGTTGAGTCTCTTTTCGGCCAAGAATCGGTGATTCTACCTTCTTTTTCTCTTCCTCGATGCTTTGCTTCTTTGCAAAGAAATGGGTTTAAAGAGAATTTTGGATTTAGGGAATGGGGTCGAATTGGCGAAGATATCCTCCTCCTCTCTGCACATCTCCAAAATATAAGCAATTTTGGTGGCATGGTGGATCTTGCCTTTTATTGAGATCGCCCGTCAACCTTCTTCAAAACTTTTGGTCCCTTTCACTCACCGTCTCGAATCAAAAACTTCACCGGTTGAAGTCAATGGTGGGTGAGGCCTCGATTCCCGACATCAACTGAGCTTGAGAATTGATATGCTCAAAACTCCCCGCAAGACTCATGATGCTCTTGCTCACAATATCCATCAACACACGATATTGTGGCTTTTTAAGTGCTTTTTATGCAATGTCGCCTCAAACTTAACAGATTCTCATTAATCCTATCTAAGTACTCCTGCTCTCTTCCTGACATATACATCGTAGGATCCTCTCCTCTATCACAGAGCTCAAAAACATCATTCAGATTTTTCGGAACTATATACAGATCCCTCTCAAAATCGATGTATTTGGACGACTGCTCTAAATGTGATACAGTTAACTTAGAATGCATACAGCCCTCTTCATCTAGCTTCAAGTTATAGATGAATTCGATTACCTCTTTCGCAAACTCCTAGTCTGGTCGGCTTGCGACTAGTTGAGTGAGTTTAGCCAGTCGAATCATATGCAGAGCCTCGTCTTATGACTTTGAGTTGGTTGTGCTTTCGAGTGAAACAACTAACTCATACCACGGCTTGTTGGTTTCGGCTAATCTCTCGAACAAGGTTGGGGCCATTTTAGAGATTGAAGAAATGAAGCTTTAGGGTTTGGGAATTTCTGGGCAAAGGGAATTTATTTGCAGAGGATTTGGGAACGAAGGGTTTGATAAAATTTTGGCTTGAATGGCTTATTGGGGTTTATATAGCTTCGAGATCGTGGGGAATCGTGTTGGTTAGGTGAAAAACAACGGTTGAGATTAATCGGGTATACGAACCGACGATCTCCGAAAAGTAAGCCGCCAAAACATCCTCATTGGTCATTAATGTAGCAGAGCATTAAATGATTGTTGACCTTCTTCGGAATTTAAAACGATCCCGCCCAAAAACATTCCTCAGGTGTTTTGTATTTATTGTGAATGATTACTGAATTTTACTTAAGCAATAAATGAGTCGCATGAGTCATTACTTCTTCAGACTAATTTCCTACATCGGTCTTCTTCGATCTCGACCTTGATAAAATGTCGATAATATCGAAAATCTTGAATTGGTTCATTATAATTAAATCTTGACCTTCAAGATAATCTGAGTTTCGAGACTCGATTTCAAGATTGAAGAGAATTTTGAGAAAACTTCATGCATCTGAAAACCTTCAATTTTTCAGATTTTACTCTATACACCTGGTTCTAACATCCATAATTCAACTGAAAGTTCCTGAAATCTTTACTTATCAGTATGAATTTTCTCCATCCTTATGTCAAGATATCAGCTCTTTACTTATCAGTATGAATTTTCTCCATCCTTATGTCCTTCTCGACATGATCTCTGATGAAGTGATGTCTGATATCCACATGCTTGCATCTGGTGTGCAATACCGGATTTTGTGAAATAGCAATGGCACTATTATTGTCACAAAATATTGGTACTTCATTGGCTACAACTTTATAATCCCTTAATTGTTGTGCGAGCTAAAGAATCGAAGCAAGCAGACTTCCTAGCGACCATGTATTCAAAGATCGAGAAGTACTTGTTGCTATCGAGGTCATTTTTTGAAAACCAAGATATCAGCTTACTTCCGAGAAATTGACAAGTTCCTGAAGTGGACTTCCTGTCAATCCTGCAACCTCCATAATCAGCATCTGAGTAACCAGTTAATTCAAGGTTATCATCAGCTGGATACCATAATCCTCTATTCACTGTGCCCTTAAGATACTTCAGTATCTTTTTGGCAGTCTCCATGTGACTAGCCTTAGGATTAGCTTGGTATCTTTCACATATCCCAACAAAACAAATGTTATATCCAGGCCTACTTTCACGTGAGATAGAGCAATGATCCAATGATTCCTCTATAATCGATATAACGACGATTTGCCTTGTAATCGAGGATCCATCTTGTAGTTAGTATTCATAGGAATCCTAAGCGTATTGCAATTATGTACACCATATTTAGCAATCGGATCTACGGTGTACTTTACGGTTGATGAATATTCCTTCCTTTGATTGTTTCACTTGAAGACCTAGAAAGAAATTCATCTCTCCCATCATTGACATCTCAAACTTGCCTTTCATCGGTGTTGAAAACTTTTCACACACGGTGATGGTTTGGAGATCAAAAATGATGTCATCAACATATATCTGAACTAGCAAGATATCTTCCCCATCCTCTATCCCGAGCGAGTTCTATCAACAAATCCTTTGACAAAACCATGGTCAAGAAGAAACCGAGAAAGAGTATCATACCATGCTCGGGTGCTTGTTTGAGACCATACAAAGCTTTTCTCGAACTGTAAACTTGGTCATCTGTTTGAAACCGGAGGTTGTTCCACATAAACCTCTTCTTTAAGCACGCCATTCGAAATGCACTTTTCACATCCATTTGATAGATATGTGAACTTCATGTGGGCAAAGATATGCAAGAAACAATCGATGGCTTCTAGTCTTGCAACAGGTGCAAAGGTTTCATCATAATCCAAGCCTTCTTCTTGGGAATAACCTTGTGCAACTAGCCTTGCCTTGTTTCTCACAATGTTGTTGTTTTCATCTCTTTTATTCTTGAAAACCCACTTGGTTCCAATGACATTGTGCCTTTTTCGGTCTATCTACCGGCTCCCATACTTCATTCCTCGAGAATTGATTCAAATTTCATCTTGCATACTTGAATAATCCAATGAGAATCTTGTAGAGCTTCACCAATCTCAAAAGAGGTTCTTTTCGACGATAGGAAGGAAGCGAGAATAGTGCACTCTCACCATGGAACCTTCTTGTTTTAACACCTTCAGTTAGATCACCCACAATCTGACTTGTAGGATGACTATCCAACCATTTCCTTCTTGATGTTCCCCCTTCAGTAATATCCTCAACATTTGAAATGTTAGGTTCGATTAAATCGATAGAACTCGGGAACAACAGTAGCAGGGAAAGGGAATCATCTTCCTCGGGAAATTCTATTCGAGAACATTGTCGAGACATTTGTTCCCCTTTGGTTGATAGATTCAGAATTTGCCTCATTGTGTGACCACATCTTCATTGGCATCACATACCGAGTCCGAGGCGGTGTCTGTTCGATTGGTCACCTTTGGAGTGTTGGTTTTCTGAGTCTCACCATCCCGATTTCCATCTTGAACTTCTTTATTCGAAGTCCGAGTCACTCCAATCATAGATAGTGGTGACTTCTTCTTTTCAGGTTCAGTGGATGATTTATCTTTCTGTTTCAGGCTTAGTCTGGTGATCCTCTTAGTCAGTTTATCTGCATCATGTTCATGTTTCTTCTGAACACAAGTAGATTCATCAAAAACAACATAAGGTGTTTCTTCCACAATGAGAGTCCTACAGTTGTAAACTCTGAAAGCTTTACTGACTTCAGAATATCCTAAGAATATTCCTTCATCAGCTTTACTATCAAATGTTTTCAACTGATCTTTACCATTATTGTGTATGAAACACTTGCAACCAAACACACGAAAGAAATAAACGAGAGGCTTCCTTTCATTCCAAAGTTCATAGGGTGTTTTGCCTTGACTCTTGGTCAGCATGGATCTGTTCTGAGAGTAGCATGTAGTGTTGACAGCTTCAGCCCAAAATCTTTTAGGAATATCGACATTTATCATTGTCCTTGCGAACTTCTTTGAGTCCTGTTCCTTCTTTCAAAGAACACCATTTTGTTGAGGGGTCCTTGCGGTGATGTTTCATGTGAAATTCCATTCTCGCACAATAATCGATATGATATGATTTATAAATTCGGTTCCTTTTGTCGGATCGATTTTGACCACACTCAGATTTTTTCTCAATCTTGAGCCTCTTCAAGAACTCTGGCGACTTTATCGAAGTCTCTTTCTTCTTGAGTAAGAATATGACCTAAGTATATCTTGAGTAGTCATCAACTACTACCAATGTGTATTTCACGCCATTAGTGCTTATTGGTGTTATAGGACCAAAAAGATCCATATCGATGGCGAAGTATTCTGTCAGTAGAAACTTCTACTTTGCTTTTAAATGATGCTTTTATTTGTTTTCCTTTCTGGCACGCATCACAAATATGTTCCTTACTGAACACTTCATTAGGCAACCCTCTCACAAGAGCTAATCTTGCAAGCCTGTTCGGGGTTTTTGAAATTTAGGTGATTCATTCTTTTTATGCCATAACCAACGGGTATCTGTGGAACTTTTAGCAACTAAACATGTATCTTTAGGAGTTGAACTCCAATCAAAGAAGATACACATTCCCTTTTCTTGTACCGGTCAAGAATACTTTTACGTGATGTATCATCTTTCACAAAACATAAGTTCTTAGAGAACTCAACATTGAAACCCTTATCACATAATTGGCTAATTGAAAGAAAGTTATGCTTCAATCCAGATACATATGAAACATCATGGATATGAACTGGGTCAATTTCCAAAGTTCCATATCCTTGATCATCCCTTGGAGTTATCTCCAAAAGTGATCTGTGGGCCTCTTTGTTCAACATAGTCCTTTGAGTATCTTCTTGTATCTGTCATATGTCTTGAACATCCTTTGTCAAGATACCATATATCGAGGAGCTTTTTCATCTCGCTCATCCATGCCATGTGATCTTTAGTCGATTCGGTGCCCTTGTTTTCCTCTGAAAAATAGATCAATTCTTAGGTACCCGGTTTGTGTAGGGTCCTACAAGGTTAGATGTACCTTCGGAATCCAAATCACGACAACTCTAATCACTTTAGAGTGGCTAATTTGTCTTCCATATACATCCACTACTACGGGTGCCTTAGCGGTTTTCTATATATATGTGCTGCTAGCTTTAGCATGAACATGTGCCTTTGAATTCTTCTTTGGTTCGGGCCTTACATTGAGATGCTTAGGCTTTTTTTGTGCGACCGGTCTAAATCTTTGTTGACTCGGGTTGGATAACCTTTACCCTTAGGCAAGTGGGATTCGGGTTATGCATCTTTGAAATCTGGGTCTTTTCGATTATCTTGAGGACTTGGTCTCTTGATTGAGAATGTCTCACGAGTGTTTCTCATCGAGGATTTCCTCGATGGTTGATGTGGAGCCTTTCGGGTTTGCATTCTTAGCCTGAGGCTTTGAAGTACTTGCTCGAAACTTTCAAGTGGCTCTTTCGGTTTTCTAACCTTCACCGAGGTTTGGGCTTTCTAACCCGATCATTCGAGTTTTCTTTGAGACCATAGGTCCTTTTCCCTTGTCTACAACCTTGGGCATTACTTGGTTTGAAGTGTAGGTGCCTTTGGTTTTACAAAGATAGTCTTCTTGCTACTTGATGCAAGATTCGGATGGCCTTGTGAGGTTCCCCCGAATAAATCCCAATCCAGTTTTTTATAGTCACAGATCTCTGGTAACTGAATTTCATCTATTACATTAGATGCATTATTCAATAGAGTTAACTTCTTACGTGCACTATCCTCACGATTCTGTAGAGTTTTATGCTTCTCGAGAGGTCATTGAACTTCGATTCGATTATTGAATCTCTTGATGGATTTCTCTAGCTTCTCGATTAGGGACATTATCAACTTCTCTTTCTCTGAGAGTTGTACTTTCAGAACATCCAGTTCATCAGTAGCTCCCATTAATTGAGAAGTGATTTCAATATTGCTAGAGTCTTTCCATTTTAGATTTTTAGCTTTCAGTTCCTTATTATGCTCTTGAGTTCTATTTAGCAGTCCTTGCAAAACAGCATAGTCTTTCATCAGATTCTCAAAAGAATCCATCAGGTCAAAATGATTTTTTTTCGGTGGAACTTGAAAACTCTTGTGCTAGTGTAGGAGCAACAACAAGAGAGAAAGAAGAGTTTACCTCCCCAATGGCCATCGGAGACGGATGTCATCACTTTCCTTTGTCGAGAATATCTCATCTGAAGAGCTAGATCCCTCCTCAGAGTGTTCTTCTTCTGCAACCATGGCCTTTTTGCTAGAGAACTTCTGGTCTCTTTTAGTTTGCCTTTCTCTTCTCTCCTTAACACTCAAATCTGGACAATCATACTGGAAGTGACCTTTCTTCTGGAAATTATAGCATCTGTTGGTATCATCATCCTGATCATTTTCTTCCTTGGACTTGGAGTCCTTCTTTCTGGATGAAGATCCTTCAGCTTTTAGGTCCTTCTTCTTCTCAGTTGATCTGTCCTCAGGTTTCTTCTGGTACCTGTGGTTCCTGTAATAGCTTTTATATTTTCCAAATCTACTATTAAGTCTGTCAAACCTTCTTGCCATCAGTGCTAGCTTTTCCTCAAGCTCATCCTGATGTTTGGCATGGGGGTTCTCAGACTCTCTAGTCTTACAGGTTTTATCTTTGGCTTTTAAAGCCACATTTTTACTCGATGAAGAAGAATCATCTTTCTTTGTCGGCCTTTTTGGATTTCTTATCAATTACAAATTCATAGGCCTTATTTCGAGAGAAGACTTGTTGGTAAGGCATTGAGTTAATATTCTTGGTGTTTTCAATCACCACTGCATGAATATCCCATTTCTTAGAAAGACCTCTAAGAATTTTCAATGCAACTTCTCTCTGTGGATATTTCTTTCCAAGTGCATTTAGATCATGCATGATCTTAGTGAATCGACTTCCAATTTGTCTATTGATTCACCATCATCCATTTCAAAAACCTGTCAAACTTTCCAATTGCCCTTTGAAAGTTTGTTTTCTTTTATATGATTTGTGCCTTGGCACATTACAGTTAGTGTATCCCAAATCTCTTTAGCAGTATTACAATGAGAGATCATTCCCATCACACCATCATCAATTGTACTGTATAGTGTGTCTTTTGCAATGTAGTCTAGATTGACTAACTTTCTCTCCTCGAGAGTCGGTTGGTCATCGGACTTAGGAAATTCGGCTCTAGGATCAATTCTCTCATCTTTCGCTTTCCTCTGGGATTCACCACGAAGAATTGGAATGGTCCTTGAGAGACCACTCTCCACATACGCTCATGTTTGGAATCTGAGATGAGCTGCATTCTCGATCTCCAAAGATCATAGTTCTCCACTGAGAACATGTGAAGTTTTTTAGAAGACATTTTATCTGATCTTTTGAAAAGAAAAAATATTTCAGCAAATAAGATCAGTTCAGATAGACCACAAGTATTTTTGAAAATAAAACTTTTTGGTCAACAGTAGTGGTCAAGTTGAACCAACGCTCCGATACCACTTGTTGGTCCGGTGCAACGCAGTCTTACACGTGTATGGGGGAATACACGTGTTGGTGTTTTTAAAACTTTTTTTTCCGACCGAGGTCACTTGGGTCGAATAATCACAAGATTAGGTCCCGAGAAGCACAGATCGCTCCGAGTCAAAGTCTCATTGAGACGGTGATCTGAGCCGCTTTCGAGATACCTCGAGATAATCCCAACCGAGTCACGAGTGTCAAAGATCTGAGTTGCTTGGATCGGATAACTAACTTCTTTGAATCCTCAAATGAGAGTTCGGTTTGGTAACTATCTGTTCTAGCTAGCTCGGTCGTCTTGGAATGGTTGGCCCTTAGTTTTATACTCGTTTTTAAGCTTTTTGAAAAAACCTTCCCTTTATGAAATAGTGATTAAGCGTGATTCACTTATGCAACTTCAGTAGATTGATTCCAACTGAATATCAGTGAAAAGTATGCTTTCAAAAACAAGTTAATGCAACAGTTAAGCACAGATAAGGAAAGCAATTAAAGAACACAGCAATTATAGTGGTTCAGAGACTCAAGCTCCTACATCCACTCTCTCTGATCCTCAGAGAAATTCACTATCAACCGAGGCTTCGACTACCTCGCGTAGTTTACTTACTCACTTCGCCCTCGAGGTTTTTCGACTACTCCACGTAGTTTACTTACTCAACCCGACCTTGAGCTTTCTGACTACCTCCGTAGTTTACTTACTCAAACACAAACAAGCTTTCAGACTACCCCTGTAGCTTACTAACTTCTCCACTAAAGTTTTCTGACTACTCCGCGTAGTTTACTAACTCTTTACAACTCTTCTCACCAACAAACACACTCCAACTACCTTCTCAAGGGTTTGGGGTTTCTCGGTTGGTTTCCAACTAGGATGAGATATCCTTTACAATAAAGCACAATGCAAAGGGTTAGGATATCTCGACTAAGCTTTGGATAATTCTTATCAAGCTAGGCTTAGTATAGTGAGCTCTCTTCAATGTAGAAGCACTTGGGAAATTCTAAGTTTTTCGAGTGCTTTAACTTTTGCAAGAATAAGTTTGAGCTCTTGAGTTACGTATAAATTTCCCGTAACCTTACAATGTAGAGGGTCATCAGTATTTATAGGCATACACCAAGGTCACTTTTGAAAACTATCCGTTGGAGAGACAGCTTCGTGAGTTCCCTCTTATGGTGTGTGAGAAACGGCTATATTTAGGGTTTGAAACTCCCTAACACGTTTTAGGCAATAGTCTTTCATGTAGCCGGTCTTCACTTTTTGCAGTCTGGAACTTTTGTACGTCTGACATCCTTTTCAGCGACCTGTCACTGTCAGTGTCAGTATGGTACAGTGTTGTCTTCCTCTTTTTGACTTTTGTCTCCAGTTTAAAGGTAGACGCCTTCAACGGCTCTTTTTGGTTACAAACTCTGAGTTTGATATAACCTTAACAACACTTCTGACTTAGTTCCTTTTGTCTGCATTTGAATGTCTTGGCAATATCTAACTTTCTAAGGAATCGTGATCTTCTCAGAATTGCATCCTTCAGATAGATATTTTCAGTGCCTCAGAACATTCAGGTTCATACTGAGCATTCAGTACTTTACTGAGTCTTCAGTAATTACTGTGCCTTCAGTATTCTTGATCTTCAATCTTGCGTCTTTAGAGTCTTCTGAGTTTGCAGGGTCTTCTGAGTCTTCAGAGTGTTCTGAGTCTTCTGACTGATATACTGAATCTTCGTGCTGAGTCTTCAGTTCCTCAGTATCCTACTGAGTCTTTAGTATCTCAGTTTCACACTGAGTCTTCAGAACCTATCCTGAACTATATTTGCTGACTATACATTCTGCAGATAACATCCTGAATATTCTAAAACTGAATCCTGACTCAACTATCAAGATCATTCTGAACATGTCATACTCAGGGGTTTTGGGATCTAATCAAAATCATTTTATTTAAATTCATCTCCCAACAGAGACCCAGATAGATTTCATACTCCACTCTCTGCCGAAAAGTTTTGAACAGTTCAGGCTGAACTACCAAATGAACAATCAAAAGTTCACGTTGTCTGATCTATTGCAAGCTTTATTCTCAGCAGAGGGGATATTGGGGCAACAGAGCCAAGCCTTGGTGGCAAAAGGTCCTTCCTCTTCTTCTAGGCCAAAAGGTGGTAAGAACATGAAGAAGGCAAAAAGCCAAAAACAAGTGAACTCAAGCGTTGCCAAGGGAAAAGGGAGGTTAAAGGGAGATCGAGGAGTAAAGAGGCCAGCTAAGGGGAGATGTTTTAACTACGGTTAAAAAGAACATTGGAGGTCAGCCTGTTCCAAACCCAAGAGGATTGGAAAAAAAGTAATTCTCATGCACTAGTTGTTGAAACTTGTTTAGCGGCGTATGCTACCCATTTATGGGTAGTGGATACGGGATCCCACTGATCATGTTTGTTTCACTTTACAGGGGTTCAAGCGGACCCGACAACTTAGTGGGAGTGAGATCCTCATCACACTGGACAATGCTACGAGAGTGGCAGCTGAAGCAGTGGGAGAAGTGCGGTTGTCATTTGAAGACAAAGTTTTAATTTTGAGAGATGTTCTTTACGTTCCTAGCTTTAGAAAGAATTTGATTTCGGTTTTTAAACTTTTTCTTGATGGATATTCGGTTACTTTTAATAAAGTTATTACCATTGCTCTAAATAATGAGTTTATCTGTCATGGAACGTTGTCGAATAATCTCTACACGATTAACTGTGCACATCACTCACGAAATGCATCCTATAACACATCGACTGTTTCGAGTAATAAAAGAAAACGTTCATCAGAAGTGAACGAAACACTTCTATGGCATCTGAGACTAGGTCATATTAATCCAAAACGGATCCAAAGGTTGGTTCAAGATGGTTCATTGGAGTCTCTCCGGGTTGAACCATTTCCAACTTGCGAATCATGTTTGGAGGGTAAAATGACCAAGAGGGCATTCAGAGCCAAGGGTAATAGAGCCAAAGAAGTGTTGGAAATCGTTCACACCGATGTATGTGGTCCAATGTCAATCAAAGCAAGAGGAGGTTATGAGTATTTCGTTACTTTTATCGATGATTACTCAAGATATGGATACATTTACCTTATGAAGCATAAATCTAAGACCTTTGATAAATTCAAGGAATTTAAGGCTCAACAAAATGGGGTTGCAGAATGAAGAAACATAACTCTTTTAGAAATGGTCAGATCGATGATGAGTTATGCGGATCTACCCAAATCGTTTTGGGGTCACGCCTTGGAAACAGCGGCTTACATTTTAAATTTGGTGTCATCCTAATCGGTTCCCAAAACCCCTAAAGAATTGTGGACCGAGCGCAAGCCCAGTTTAAGACACATGAAAATTTGGGGGTGTTCGGCATACGTGTTGGACAAGGAAGCCAGTAAGTTGGATCCACGATCAGAATTAAGGTTGTTTATAGGGTACCCCGAGGGAACGAAAGGGTGCGTGTTCTATGGTCCCAAAGATCAAATGGTGGTAATCAGTACGCACTTTAGATTCTTGGAAGAGGATTATATGAACGATAAAAAGCCCAGAAGTGAGACTACCTTAGATGAGCTAAGAGGGCTCACCTCAATGCCAACAGTACAAGTTGACATACCAAATGACACACTTACACAACCGGAACCTCGTCCCTGCGGGAGGATTGTTAGACAACCCAAGAGATTCATGGGGATAGGAGAGTCGTCGGACTTGGTCCCCAGTGAAGATGAATCGGACCCATGGACTTACAATGAGGCAATCCAAGACAAGGATGCGGATTCTTGGAGAACGGCAATGGAAGCCGAGATGGGTTCTATGGATCATAATAAGGTGTGGAAGTCGAGATGCATTCTATGGACTTAAGCATGGCTACATGCAAAAAAGTTTCTTCATAGTCGATACTCTCTTTCTGAGTGTATCCCTTTTGCCACTAGTCCCGCTTCAAAGATTTCCACCTTCCCATCCTTTCCTCTTTTCTCTTGTGGACCCACTTGCATCCAATGAGTTTTGCCTCACTGGGTGGTTCAACTAGCTCCTACATTAAATTATAGTCTCTTGAGCCCATCTCGGCTTCCATCGCTATTTGCTAGGATTTTGAGTCCTTATCTTGGACCGACTCTTTGTAGGACCAGGGGTCTGATTCACTATCTCCGTGAATCTCTCAGGTTGTCGGACAACCCTTCCACTACGATGAGGTTCCGGTTGTGTCAGTGTGACACTTGGTATATCAACTTGTACAGTTGGTATAGGAGTTTGCCCTCTTAATTCATCTAAGGTAATCTCACTTTTGGGCTTTCTATTGTTCATATAGTCTTCTTCCAAGAATCTAAAGTGTGTACTGATTACAACATTTTGATCTTCAGGACCATAGAACATGCACCCCTTCATTCCCATGGGATACCCTATGAACAACCTTAGCTTCGAACGTGCATCCAACTTACTGGCTTCCTTGTCTAGCACGTACGCCGGACACCCCCAGATGCTCAAGTGTCTCAGACTGGGCTTGCGCCCGGTCCACAACTCTCTCGGGGTTTTGGGAACTGATTTGGATGGCACTAAGTTCAGAACATAAGCTGATGTTTCCAAGGCGTGATCCAAAATGACTTGGGTAGATCTGAATAACTCATCATGGATCTGACCATTTCTAAGAGTGTTCTATTTCTTCGTTCTGCCACCCCGTTTTGTTGAGGGATTACGGGTGCAGTCAACTGGGAAACAATACCCTCGTCTGACAGGTAGTTCAAAAACACCTCGCTGAGGTATTCGCCTCCACGATCAGATCGTAGAAACTTGATACTCCTTTTCCTATGCTTTTCAGCTTCGGCTTTGAACTCTTTGAATTTATCAAAGGTTTCTGATTTATGCTTCATAAGGAAAATGTACCCGAACCTTGAGTAATCATCGATGAAAGTCACGAAATACTCGTAGCCACCTCTAGCTTTGGTTGACATTAGACCACACACGTCAGTGTGAATAGTTCCCAACACTTCTTTGGCCCTATTCCCCTTGGCTCCAAATGCCCTCTTGGTCATTTTACCCTCCAAGCATGATTTGCAAATTGAAAATGGTTCAAGCTGGAGAGACTCCAACGAACCATCTTGGACCAACCTTTGGATCCTATTTGGATTGATATGACCTAGTCTTAGATGCCAAAGAAGTATCTCGTTCACTTTGGATGAACGTTTTCTTTTAGTGTTTGAAATGGTTGATGTGTTAAAGGACTCATTTTGTAGGTGGTGTGAACAGTTGATGTTGGGGTTATGCTGGAAAGTATGCTTTTTACTTTGTATAACCAGACTGAATTTCTGTCTTATTTGCTGAAATAAATTATTTATCATTGTTGCTTTAAATATCATTGAATGTTACATATATTTACTGCATAACTGTTCAAATAATTAGTATGTGTTACATTGTAGTTAATTTAGTGATACTAGATCACAGAAGATTAAATTAACAGTCCTTTGTAACTAAAATTACAGAATTCACAACTTAGATGGAAATGAATGATCCATCGTGAAAGGTTGAAGTACAAGGCTCAGATTGGCTTGTCTTGATCAAGAGATTGCACTAGTGCATTATGATGTGCTGAAGAGGACCTACAGGAGGATAAATTCTTCAGTACTGAACATAGAAGAATTAGACCTTAGTGGTTAGTTATTTCTTAATCCCCGTCCCTTAAGTAGGATCATGTGGAATTAATAATTATTGCTTTGACTTATGATGGGTAGAGAATCAATGTGATTCAATACCTTGTATCTTGGGTAATATTATTAGTTACATGACGATTGCTAAGATTTAATACGGAGAATCGGTGTGCAAATGCGTTTTGTTTGATTTGTCCCCTTCGGAGGCTCAGAAGTTTTATCTTACTAAATCTTGCAAGTTGAATGAGTTTCCGGTATGAATAATAATGTTGAGTCGTTCCTGAACCAAGGAAAAAGATATTGATTAATGTGAAGTTATTTCAGTGGCTTAAATTAATTAATGGACTGGATAGTCTTAAACACGGGAAATAATAACTGGGAGTCATAGTAACTGTAATATGGGTTAAGATGGATAGTGCAATATTAATTATGTAGTGGGATTAATTAATATTTATGGGCTTGAATAATATTGTGGCTCAATATTGGAAATTCAAGGTCCATTAGAAGGTCCAATCTTAATTCTCCTAAAGGCCACTCAAGTAGCCCAAAGATAAAGTTCAATAACTGAAAAATGTGGTTAAAATTAAATAAAATATTGTTGCCTATTTTTCCTGTATTTTTCGAAAATAAATAAATAAAAGAGGGAGGAAGATTTTCTTTGAATTTTTAAAATTAAATAAAATATTGTTGCCTATTTTTCCTGTATTTTTCGAAAATAAATAAATAAAAGAGGGAGGAAGATTTTCTTTGAATTTTGTTATGGAATGAGGATAAGTATTCTTGAAATACAAGTTTATCTCATTAAATTCAAGAAATCTCTCACTTGGCTATTTATTGTGTAATTTTCAAAAATAATGAAGAAAATAAGGAATGAAAGATTTTCTTGATTTTCTTGAAAAGATATTATGGAAGATTTGTATTCTTAGAATACAAGAATATCTCATAAATTCAAGAAGATCCCAATCTTGAAAATTTTGAACCTTATTTTTCGAAAATAACCATAACAAGAGGAGGTGGGATTTTTGTGGAATATTTTAAATATGGAGAAAATAATATATGGGATATATTCAAGGTTTCTTGGAGACCAAGAAAAAGATTTTCCCATCTTTATTCCTCATGGAAAAATCGGCCACCACCCCTTAGTATAAATAGGGGATGAATTTTTCATCCCCATGCAATTCCATGTGTTGGAAAAATTAGAAATCCACAAAGGTGGTGCAACATAATTTTATTTTTCCTTTTGTTAATTGTTCGCGAGCATCTTTCCACCGGATTGTTGAATAAGGACGAGGGAATACTTGAGAAGGCTCTTTGGGTTTGTTCGTGTGAACGGGATATCCATCTTCTCAACGGTTGTCACTCCGAGGTTAGTTCACAGAATTATTACTTCGTTTTGATCGAGCCTCGTTGGGAGGGTCATCGTCGCCACTAATAATAATTCACAATCATCCTTTTGGGAATTTATTCATGTGAAGGTTATCTTTTGGCCGCTCCATTGGGGAGATTTCTCCAAAAGAATTCACAAATAAATAAATCATAGAGGTTAAAATTAATTTGATTCAAAACCAAATTAATTAAAAAATACTTAGTAATTTTGAGCTTTGAGATTTTTCACCAGCAATATCTCATGCAAACACATTAAACGGATTTAAACAGAAGCATAAGAAAGAAAATATATCAAAACAAAATAAAAATTAAACATATTGGGCACAAATTATCCAATTGTCATGGTTTAATTTTCCTTGTCTTGATCTTGAAGAAACTCCGTCTTGATTTCTCCCACTTGTTCGTCTCGAAAAGAATTCCATCTCGAATCACCACGCCAAGTAGCTCACGGTAGGATGCACGATCCGCCTGCCCACTATTTGGTAAGCGATCGCGCCCGTCGCCCTAAAGCATTCGCCGGGGGGCTCGGTAGCCTCGGCGTCGGCGCTTATGCGGTGCCCACGCGTGCGTTCACCTGTCTCCTCATTTGGCTCATCCTCACCCATCCGCTGGCGTCTGGTTTTGGGTGCACATCCAGGTGACCAGCCAATGGCTGATTGGCGGGCAACCGTCGCGTAGGCGTTTAATGTATCACGGTTGAGATCTGTTTTAATCTCTCATCTCCGTCTTCGTCTTCGATCCGATTACAATTTATTTTATAAAAATAAATAAACCTAAAATCTAGACTAGTTTATTACATTGAACAAATCAAATAGTCTAATCTATTCGTGGATTTTCTCACGAGAAAAACAAATTCGAACGAGTCGAATTAAAACCAATCATACGCATGAAATAAAAAAACACATTAAATACTATGACAATTGGATACCTGCAAAACATATCTAACAATTCTACTATCCAATTTTCAATAAAATTTAATGGCCAACAAATTTAAATACAGAGCTCGAAATCGAGGCTCTAATACCAATTGTTGGGAAATTCGGGGTGCCCGGATCTATTCGAGATATATTTAAATACATATTTAAATTAATCAATTAATTACTATCATGAATCAATCCTAAATTAATTCAACATAATAATTAAATAAACAACAACAACATGCGTACACGTAATTCACGTCAATCCTAAGCATGCGGAATCTAGGAGTTATGAAATTACATACCTCTTGGAGTGACAACCGTTGAGACGATGGATCAACCCAAAGTGCCTTCTCAAATATGTCCCGCGTCCACGAACGTAATCCGGTGGAAGGATTCTCACGAACGATTTTAATAAAGGAGAAAATACAAAAATATATTGCACTACCTTTGTGGATTTCTAATTTTTCAAACTCATGGAATTGTGTTTTTGGGATGAAAAAATCATCCCCTATTTATAAGCACATGGGTGGTCAAAATTTTGGCAAAAGTTGGATATGGGAAGATCTTTAATTCTTGTGCAAGAAGTAATCTTGAATATATCCAATATATTCTCTTTCCCATAAATAAATTTTCCACAAAAATCTCGTCCCTTATAAATAGGTAATTTTCGAAAAATCCAATGCACAAGAAGGCAAGATTTTATTTCTTGAATTTATGGGATAATCTTGTATTGCAAGAATACTTATCTTTTTCCATAAAAATATTTTCAAGAAAATCTTTTCCCTTTCTTGTCCCATAATTTTCGAAAAATCCAAGAAAAATAAGGCAATAATATTTTCTTCTCATTTTCATTAATTGGACTTATATTGGGCTATTTGATGGGTCTTTAGGAGAATTAAGATTGGACCTCCAATGGGCTGTGAAACTTTAATATTAAGCCAAAATATTATTCAAGCCCATTAATATTAATTTATTTACTCCACTATAAAATTAATATTGAACTATCCATCTTAATCCATATTACGACAATATGGCTCCTGGTTATTATTTCCCGTGTTTAAGATTATTTAGTCCATTAATTAATTAAGCCACTGAAAAACTCTATATTAATTAATATATTTTGTCCTTGGAGTAAAGACAGCTCAACATTATTATCCATACCGGAAATAAATTTCCACTTGCAAGATTTGGTATGATAAAACTTCTGAGCCCACCAAGGGGACAAATCACACAAGATTTGCTTGCACACGTTGCTTTGTATTAAATCTTAGCAATTGCCATATAATTAATAATATTGCCCAAAATGCAAAGTATAGAATCATTGTCTAACTCTAAACCCAACACAGATCAAAGCAATAAATATTAATTACATGCAATCCTATTTAAGTGACAGATGTTAAGAAATCAATAACAACTGAGGTCTAATTCTTCATCCCTTAAGTCAGTACGGAAGAATTTATCCTCTCTGTAGGTCCTCTTCAGCACATCATAATGTGCTAGTGCAATCTCTTGGTCAAGACAATCCAATCTGAGCTTTGCACTTCAACCTCTACCAATGGAGTGTTCAATTCCATCTAGGTTGTGAAGTTGTACTTTTATTTACAAGGAACTGTCAATGTGATCTTCTGTGATCGTGTATCACCACATTAACTACAATGTAATATTGTACTAATATTTGAACGGTTTGCTATAAATAATTAACATTCATTTATATTTAAAGCAACAGTGATGAAACATTTATATTCAGTAAATAAGAGTTACATTAGTTTGTTATTACGTAAAAACATACTTTCACGTATAACCCCAACATGAGGACCTGGAGAAGCAGAAGCCATGTCGTCGTCCAACAAAAGAAGAGGACGAATGTGACAATGCATTGGGCGAAGGTGGTGATGATTGACAAGGTGAAGGCAATGGAAGTATATGTTGAGGCGACCATGCCACATCGAGGAATGTGGTAAGTTCGGATTCTGAAGAGGAAGATGATGGTGCCGAGACCGAAAAGGGAAAAATGGTTTCATCAAATTTAACATGGCGAGTTGTGAATACACGAGTTGATTCCGGATCATAACAACGAAAACCTTTCTGAATGCTGCTGTAACCGAGAAAAATACAGGGATGACTACGAGAAGCCAGTTTATTTGTTGCATAGTCCCGCAAGTAGGGAAATACCCTACAACCAAATGGTTTAAAGATAGCATAATTCGGAGAACTGTTAAACAAGAGCTCGAATGGAGACTTATCACCCAGAAGAGAAGAGGGGAGCCTGTTAATAACAAATACCGCAGTGGTGAAAGCATCAAACCATAAGGAAGCAGGAGCATTGGCATGAAACATCATAGACAAACCGGTTTCAGATATATGACGATGCTTTCGCTCAGCACGACCATTCTGCTGAGGCGTATAGGGACAGGATAATCGATGATGAATCCCATGTAATGACATAAACTTAGTAACCTGTGTATTAACAAATTCTGTTCCCCCATCACTTTGAAAAATTTTAATGGTGGTGGAAAATTGGTTGCAGACAAAAGCATGAAATCCACCAAAACATCATAAAAGTCGGACTTAGCACGTAATGGAAATAGCCATGTAAATCTGGAAAAATCATCCACGAATGCAGCATAATAACGAAACCCATGACTATTATTAACAGGAGCTGGAACACATAAATCACAATGAACCAAGTCTAAAATAGAAGTAGCATGTTTCTCATTCAACAGTAAAGATAAACATTTGCTCTTTGCCAACTGGCAAGAGGAACAAATAGTACGGTCTGGTAAAACAGAAGTAACATTCAAATGCCCTAACTTATTCAAACGTGAAATAATCGAAAAAGGGACATGCCCCAAACGTAAGTGCTATAAATGATAGCTAGTTTTTAAACCTCTTGATCAGATAGCAACAACCAAAGCAGGAATCCTCCGATCAAGAACATAAAGGCCTTTCTCACATCTACCATGTGCTAGAATCCTCTTGGTAGCTCGATTATGAATAGTGAAACATGTATCAGAAAAACAACATCAACTGGATAATCAGAAGTGAATTTACTGATAGACAATAGATTCTTGGTAATATGGGGCAAACCATGTTGGGAAATTTATAGTTTTGATGAAAGTTCCAAAAACACATGTAATAGGACCGGTCGGACTTTTTAGGTATCGATGTTTTTGCTATAGGAGACCAGTTGATAATGATTGTATAGAAAAACTGATGTAATAGATAGGTCACATATTGAGGGGGAACTCAATATGTAAAGGTCAGATCTGAAGAATCAAAAGAAAGTCGCCGTTTGAGCGTAACGCTAAACCGTAACGAAGGGATCGAATCGATCTTGTCGATAACTTCGGAAGTCATGAAGCTCAAACCTCTATACTAGAAGATCGGATGACTTCCGGAAGATAAGACCGGAAATCGCCGTAGAGTCACCGGTTGAATTCAACAAAGCGCCGAAGACTCCATTTGGGATCGATATTCGTCGGATCACTCATAAGATGGCCCGATGTTTCATCTTATCATATGATCCGAACAAGATGAATACAAACCTTAGTTGGAGGAACAACACTACAAAGCAAGGCTTTCATCCAATAAGGAAGAAACACGTATGAACAGAGCCGATATCGGGAATGTTGCTCTTTCAAACGGCTATAAACTAATGGCCATTGATAAAGCACGTCACATCAAGCACCGCAACTCTATTTAAAAATTGAGATTCAAATTGCTCTCCAACGGCTCTTTGATCTCAAGGTCTATAAATATGGGATCACACTGAAGAAAAAAAAAACACGGAAATGCTTGGACAAACAACATAATCAAGAAGCTCAAACTATAGTCGATTTCAGACGAAGAACACAACAACAAGCTTATTTTATATTGTGTTCATCCCATAAGTTCTTAGCAAGAAATCTTTTCATCTAGCTTTCGTGCTACTTATACGCAAGGAAAGATTTCATAGTTGGAACCTAAACAATCTTACCCAAACCCCCAAGTTAGGATAAGTTGTTTAGCAAAAACCAGGGTTTCTAATCTTGATTTAAGGATCGGTTGAGTGAGAACTCTTAAAACATAAATCTTTGTGTTGGACTAACACACTAATCTAAGTCCATCGGTTAAGTTGGTGCCCCTTATTTTTTGGTTTGTCGAACCACTTATAAATCTTGTATTGCCTTTCTTGCTTTGATTAA
Organism: Stenogyne calaminthoides; assembly: GCA_037126765.1. NCBI lineage: Eukaryota > Viridiplantae > Streptophyta > Magnoliopsida > Lamiales > Lamiaceae > Stenogyne > Stenogyne calaminthoides. The sequence continues at coordinate 16,938,587 of JBBCBC010000006.1, forward strand.
AGATCGCACAATCTTAAAGCATACATATTCTAAGTTAAGAAGATTACACCAAGCATTCGGTTTGATTCTGTCATCGATTAAAAAGATAAAACTTGGAATCGATTATAACGGGTAAAACTTAATTCACACAATTAATCATTCAAAGTTGTTATCGGTCGCCGATTCACAACTTAAAAAATGATCTAATCTAAAGGGAACGCCCTCCTTAACCCGTTCGGTAAGTAATTATAAATGAGCGCTTTGGTTCTTCCGACTAATCGACTCTGTGTCATTGTGGTCATCCGAATCGATCTGAAAAAATGTTTTAAAAACTCATTCATTTTCCAAAATCACTTCAAAGATGGATAACACGTCCGGTATGTATCATGATCTCTTAGAAGTTCTCTATTGATGAGTATGCAGATGGGCCATATATATGTCCAACCATCTAGGCTCTCGATTGGCGAGAATGATGGAATCATCGAGAGGACCCATCATCATTTACTACGACAATCCTGGGTATGGAGGAGATCCGTAACTTTCCCGCAGAAGTCTTTTATGATGGATATGGAAGAAAGAAAATCGATACTCTGGACACCATTGCAAGACATATCATCATGAAGACAATGGATAAGGTCAAAAAGAGAAGATTAAGTATCTCAAATCTGCGAAAGCAATGTGGGATACCTGGCCGAGATCTGCGAGGGAAATGAGCAGATAAAAATGCGGTAATCTTCAATAAAAATTGGTGAAGTTCGAGAACCAAGATGTTGCTTCATTGAAACCATCAACGAACTCGATGGAAGAATTACAATGTCTATAAACAAGCTTCGAGAACTTGGTAGAGATGCGATAAAGATATCAACTATAAGATCCTAAGGTCTTCACCAAGAAGTGGGACATGAAGGTCACGGTAATCAAAGATTGCCGGGACATTTCAAGAATGAAACCTAGTAGCTTGTTCTTGAGTCTTAAAGCTCACGAAGTTCGACCTCGATTGAAAGAGGTATTTTTTGATGAAATTTTTTAAACCTCGACTTCAAAATCGCTTGCTTTTGGTGAGAACAAAGGCCAATGAACCCATTGGAAATATATTAAGTCAAAGAACAGATCGCGTTGCTTACCGAAGTTTGAGAAGTCGATATACAACTTGGTTATCGAAGATTTTATAAGGACTATCAACATAGCCGAGCGAGATAGGAGATAAATAATAGATCTTCGATGATCGGAGGGATCACCGAGAGATGAAAGGAAGAGATAGTCGAAATTGAAAGATAAATTCGATAGGAGAAATGATTTACTATCGTGGGGAAATCACCGAAGGTCATATTATGAGTGATTCACCCGAAGGAAGGAACGGTGGATGGGAAGGCTTCAATCCGGTGAGAAGCAGTCACTATAATCGCCGGACTGACGCCGGAGAGAGGGAAGAAAAGAGGAACAAAAGAGAAAACGGTTTAGAGACAAGAGAGCACGCCGAATCGACGAACGAGGGACCAAAGAAAAGGTTGGCCGACTTCTATGAAAGTGAAGATCTGATATTTCGCCGACGATAATGAATCGAAATCGAGGTAACCTAAAACCCCTTATTTGCTATCATTAGCACACCCGCCGGGAGATTGGCGGCTCTACTGAAGCAATTGCTTGAAGATCTCTCCAATGCAAGAGAAACTTATGCTATTGTGGAAGTTCGAGAATGATAATCGAGGATTTAAATAATCATTTTTCAAGAAAATGATTCGGAAAAAAACCTTCGAACTTAGATCGCTTTCGAGAAATGGCGAGGAATTTAAAATTTCGAAGTTGTTCCGATAATCAAAGAACAGATGGAAATTAATTAATTGATGACTTCAAAATCTTGCAAGCAAAATTCGATGAGCTATTCAATGCATGAAAGTAAAAATCCTCCGAGGAAAATGCAGAAGAAAATAGATGTTTTTTCAAAATCATCTTTAAAGACATGAACGCCTATTTTCGAGTAAAGATTGATAAGGAGGGACTTGGCTATGAGAAACCCTCCACATCCTCAAAAATCGATTCATCTCGGAAAAGGTGTAATCAATTTAATTTACAAAAAAAGATACACCAAAAGCTAAACTTGTATCTAATAGGGGTAAGAGACCGATTGAAAGGGTAAGGCAAGTGCCTAACGAGAAAGGGACGAGTAAATGGACCCAACCGGTCGAGGAATTTGAACGATCAACGGTCGAAGAATCGAAAAGACAACCTACAAAAGGAAGTCTCTCGAGAATCCGCGGTCGCCTAATAAGCATGCTTCAGTAAAATGCGAAAACCATCTATGCGAAAAAGGATATGAATCTTTTGAAATTTATTACCTACCCCTATAGTCGAAATTTAGGCTATCTTTTTGAACCACCGATAAAAGAAGACAAAAAAAAGGTAAATCATAAGTCTTCTAAGTCATCCAAACACAAGTAATCATACAAATCGAAAAGCATATGAGGATAAGTATGATTATGTTGACAGTATGGGAGACAAATTCGATCTAACCGATCACCATAGAAGTGCTGTTTGTATGGATCCCCAAATCCAAACCTAACCCCTCGGGACCCAATCCGAAGGGGTACCTAAAACCCGATCGAATGGGTCCGCCAACAAAGGAGGTGTGCAAAATATTTAGTGGATGCTCAAGGCACATATTTGGAAGCAAACATCTCCTCGGTTCCTACATAGAATTAATGTACTCTGATGATAACTTTGGTTATACCAAAGGGTTTGGAACCTTAGAGAATGATGATGTACAAGTAATCGGAGTCTCGTTTTGTCGAAGGTCCGAACATAACCTATTATCGGTTTCACAATTCTGCGACAACGGATTGGTGTTGAGTTCTCGATCGATCAATGCACTATCAAGAATCGAGTCACTCAACAGATATTGCTAACGGTTCAAGAAAAGGGACGATCTTTGGTGATTGGAGCAGTTGTCCAAAAATGCATGCCCGATTGTTAAGAGTTCCAAAAAGTAATTTGGCTCGCACAAAAGAATGAGCCATCCGAACTTTAAAACTCTTAATAAGATTGGGATGTCTCTAGTGGAAGGACTTCGAATGAAGTGTTCTCAAAGGATCGGACATGTAACGCATGTCGGAAGGGAAAAACAGTCAAAGCTTCATTCAAAGGAATTTTCAGGACAAAGATCAGAAAATCTTTGTTCTTCATATGGATCTGTTTGGACCAGTTTTCGGTCTCAATGACCCATTAAATACACTCGTAATCGTGGATGACTATTCCAAGTTTACGGGTTATATTCTTACATAAGAAGAATGAGGCGACCAAGATTAGCTACTTAGAAAGGGTGTCGGTAGTAAAAATCGGATCGACGATAAAGATGCGAAAACGAACTCCTTTATAACCGATTTTTTTGCTCTAAGTTTGGTAAAAATGGAGGGCGCCACAATAGAATGGAGTAGTGAAGCGGAGAAAGCAGAACTCTCAAAGAAGTTTGCTTTCGAACAATGTTAATTTAACATGCGATACCAAACCGTTTTCTCATAATCAACACCGCATGCCATACGCATGGATGTCTTCGACTAAGGCTCATATTGGGAAAGGGCGAAAACCTCGTGTTTTCTTACTTCCATGTTTTTGGGTGCAAGTGTTTCATACACAACAATGGGAAAAGTCGGGTTGAAGACCTTTGAGGCTAAGGATGAGGGTATATTTCTAGGGTATTCCTCATCTCAAATCGGTGGTCTACAACAATTTGTTGTGGAAGAAACACCCATGTAACCTTTGATGAAGCATTTCGATCAAAAACAAAATTACCGGATATTGGAAAATGGATCCTTAACGATCAAGGATAAAGGATTTCGTATCAATTTACATTCGGATCTAGGTGATTCACCGGATCAATCGAGATCTAATATATAAATTTGAGGCAAAGAATTGAACCATTTTGGGGAATCTTAAATCGACACATGATGATTCCAACATCACCGAGACTTGTTCTTATCAAGTGGACCATTGCACCACTCCCAATCACTAGTAATAAGATTTTATCGAAACGAACGATGTTAAAAACGCAAATCGAGCTGGAAAGGACTGGATCCATCCAACCGATCGATAATTGAGAATCGATAAAATTAATAGACATCGATTGGTGAAAAAATGTATTCTTTATCATCCATGAAGGAACCTTACAATCGAGGAAGCATTACAAGACGCAAACCGGATTCTAGCCATAACGAAAATGATGGGAACTAGTAGATGCACCGAGGCCATCAAGACGTAATTGCACGAAATGGATCTTCAAGAACAAGAGAGATGAGAAAAATGTTATCAGAAATAAGGCAAGACTTGTTGCTAAGGGGTATTTAGAATCGGGCGAATTGATTACGGGCGCCGCTTTGAAATATTTTTGTTTTATCTTATTCCCACAGAGGGTTCATCGCGGTATCGATGGACGAAAAAGTGCTTTTAAACGGGTACTAGCGGAGGAAGTTTATGTCTAACAACCTCCGTGCTTTGAAAAGGGCAACCAAGTGTATCGTTTAAGAAAATAAAAAACAGTTCAATCGGTATGATAACTTCTCGAGTTCTTGATCGAAAGTGGGTTCATTAATGACGAACCTTATTCGTAATAGAAGATGGAGAACGATGGAAATACATCATCTTGGATCTCCAAACAAGAACCTATGTGAAAGATTCAAATTTCGATGCAAGGAAATTGAGATGTCCATGATGGGTCGATGAATTACTTTCTAGGTCTCCAAGTTAAAAAGGGATATTCATCGCCAAGCAAAAGTACACTAGGAATCTTTTTTGGCTAAGTTTGGAATTCAAAATAGTAAAGGAAGCCAAAATTCCTATGATGATTGGATTCAAGATGGATCCAGATGAAGGGCGGTCGAGAAAACAAATCGAGAAGGAATATAGGGCTCTCATTGGATCTTTATTATACCCTGTTGCCTTGTGTTCAATATCCAGATAGGTGTATGTGCGCATTCGGGCAAAACCAATGGTTGACCACCTAGAAAGCGACTAAGCGGATTCTTAAGTATTGAAGGGAACAATAAACCTTGGTTTATTCTACCCATCGATGATAATCTAAACTTAGTGGGTATTTGGATTCGATTATGGAGGTTGCAAGATCGGTGAAAAATCAACCTCGGGAACATGTCGAGTTCTTAGGAAGTAAACCGATCTCGTGGTTTTCAAAAGAAGGACATCGATTCTTGACATTTTAATATATGGTCTGCAGGAAGTCGTTGTTCCCCCTAATCGCTCAGCTCGATCGGCCGGTGAGGATTACAACATTGTAGCTAAGAACGTACCTATATATTAGATGTGATAATAGTGCTATTGCAATCACTTAAATCGGTTCTACATACAAGATGCAAGCATGTAGATGTCGGACACCACTTCATATAAGAGATCACGTTGAAAAGAAGAATATCGAATGGAAAAGTGATTGTATAATGATATTCTAACCAAGCCACTAGCCGAGATCGATTCAGAGATTTATGCAATGAAGCTAGGACTTCTAGATCTTGGAGAAATGTCACCGAAAAATGTTTGATGGAATGCTCTTTGAGAATGGTTAAGAGATTTCGAGAGAAATCAGTTGAGTTTGGTATCTTAATCGATCTCAAGAGACCGATAACAAAAAAATCGAGGACATACACGCTACCCGGATCCAAAGGAGGCGGTCGATTTTAGTTTATCGATTTTAAGTCTATCGGTTTTGATCGATTCAAGGTTTATCGATTTGAAATGCTCGGTTTAAAGGATTATCTGATTAAATCAAATTTGGTTATAGTATTTCTTTGTGATTCGTTTTGTTGATATTCAACAAGCAAGATTGAGAGATTAAGAAGCTATCAATCGACAAGAAAGGTGAATTTACACAACAAAATTAACTTTTCATTGATAAAAAACCCGAAGGTGAGGTTACATTACGAAGTTACAAGTACAAGAAGCATCTTGAGGTGACATAAATGTTAACCAAAATCCTAAACCTATAACCCTTAGTGTTGAAGGAAAAGAGAGATTTTAAACTCTCATTTTCCCCCACTTAACAAGGGTGAGAAAAGAATGTTGTAATTTAAAATCAAGATCAAGAAAATCGGAATGAGAGGCCTTGATAGATTCTTAAGTTCGAGCCCTAAAAGGAGGAGTAGTAGGGCTAACATTAAATGGAGCAATGTGCCAAAGAGTTGGTCATCGATCTCATGGGCACATGTGCTTGATATTTTATACCTGACTAAGTCCGATGGTTCGGTTACGCTATCCGAGATAGACACACAAGGGTGCATACGGTTAGGAGAAAGTTTACCTTAAGATCAGATCCATATGCGGTGGTAGAGAAGCTTTTTGAAAGAATCAAGATGTGAAATCGAAGATGATGAAGAAAACAAACAATAAGGGATGCAAAGGGTTGATTTGAGAAGATGAAACCATATAAAAGGGTGTAAAAGTGTTTTTAGGAAGTCTCACCGGAAACAAGGGTTCACCAAGATACATGATTCTTACAAAGAAGAGAAGTATGGTGAATGGGTGATGTTGTTGTAAAACATTGGTCCAATTTATAGAGACCAAGCAAGGATGCAAATGCAAATGGTTCAAGAAGCCTATCGAGAAATTTGCATCAAAAGGACAAATGTAGAAATCACTTGATCGATAATTGGATAAATTTACGGTTGATTGACATATCGAGAGATTCGCAGACGATATTTAGCATGTCAATCACGCCTACTTAGGGAATAGAAGCTACTACTCTAGACTAAGTTTTTCGGTAACACTTATCCCAAGAATTGGCTTAATCTTTAAAAAGAATCGGATGAGGTCAACCAAAATCGATTACTTACAAGCATGATCGGATAGAGAGAAGCTTGAAACTCCAATAAATCGAATATATCAAATCTATAAAGAAATATCGGTTGAAGGGGGAACTTCAACCGATCAAGGAGATCAAAGGCGGAAATCGACGTACTCAAGGAAAGATTTAAGCTGAAGTTTCAACAAATCGGATCTGTTGGAGAAGATCGATTAAAAGGATGGGTTGGGAAATTTCTTAAGGCTTAGGCGGAATGATTAAGATCAACAAGTGGAATCAACATTGACAAGTAATATTGATCGATAACAAATCGATCGGCCGGATCTTCTCTTCTCTTGTTCTTAATTTATTTATCGGATCGTATCGATATTATTTTTGCCTTCTTGTACCCACTATCCATGTAGCGTGTACTCTGCAAATCATTTAATGCGACGTGGGGTACATGTATTAAGCGCTACTTGATCGTGCTTTTAAATCCAAAAGTTTTGTTACCACGTGCGTTTTCCCAACCCTACGATCAAAAACCGCTAAATCTGGAATATAATCTTTTCAAAACGATTGATCTTCAAAATCTTGTCTTATTGGTTTTATATATAAGATTCATCAAACCTTACGAGTTTTTTCTCGCTTCACAAACTTGCATTACTCTCATTGAAAAACTTCAAAATTTTACTTCACGTTTCAAAATCTTGAAAATTTGAATCGTAATATTTTCCTTAATGATGAAATTAAAAACATTGTTTTCAAAAGTTGTTTTTCGGAATTTATGCTTCGTGCCTTTTGTTTTCAGCGGAATGATATTGATATTGATTATGCACAAATTTAATGAGTCTACAGTAGATGGCCACTCATGGACTTGGAAAGATCATGTGCAATTATCGGAATCGCAACGAAGATCTTTGAGGATAAGTTCGCGAGTTTGGAAACCATCGAGGAGAATCCATGGAGGTGGAACAATGGAAGAAAACGGATCGAAACATATTGCTTTCGCTTAATGCGGCAATCCAAATGATATATGCACTTCAATTCTTTGCGAATTTGAGTGTGGATCTTCGATGCGATCAAGCGGAGGAGAAGAACTCAGATCGACAAATCACACACATCATAAAACTACCGGGGAGAATGAGGATGAAGAAATCAGAGAGGATGATACGCCCGGATTCATCGTGCCAATGCTCAAAAGAAAGACTTTTTTTGACATATCAAGAACGATCATGGGAACATTTAGCCGGATGCTCTACATCATCAAAATGTACAAAGATGAATAATTGATGGGGCTCGGAACATCCCCCCGAACTCTGAAAAATTTTCCAAGAACACGAAAAAATTTGGAGTCAATGAATGGTGAAAAAGAGACAATCTCAACAAGGTTGATTATATTGAAAGACAAATATTTGAATGGAATCGGAATGGAAAGTCCTACAATGCCATCTCATCAACTTTCATTATATATGGGCCGAGGGCGATAAAGGAGCCCATCATAAAACAAGAAAGGAAAGAGCAAAGAAGCCGCCTCATCCACGGTTGCTGCTCTAAAAGAAACGATTAGGTGAAGGCCGGGGAGAAGAGGCCAAAGAAAGCAAAGTTGAACCTACGACTAGCACTAGAAGATGGAAAAATGCATTGCGCAACAAAAAAAAAATCAGACGGCAAGAAGGGGCTCGCCAGAACGAAGAGAGTTTAAAACTTCTTCAACCTCGCGACTAAACTAATCTTTAGTTGCTTCATGAACTGAACCAGACATTAAATCACAAGTAAATTAAGTCTAAAATACCATGCATGTTTTCGAGATTGACATTCGCCCGATCCGCCATCGGAGAAGAATCACGGAACCTCACTTTAGATTAAAAAGCTCGGATCTTATCTTACTTGTTGCAGAGATGCGGATGAGTTGATTTGACTTCGATATGAGGAACCTCATATCCGATAAACTGTGAAAGCTTCGATCCACGAGGAAGTAACGTTCAAATGTGGAATGGTGAATGTAGCCGATGAAAGTGGGCCCGGTGTTGCAGTTCACGACCAAACCGGAGGCACAAACAAGCGAACTCGAAAGTGATGAATCGATTCTTTACATCTCAAATCACCATCGATCAACCCGGAGATCGATCTTGTCTCAAAAGATCTCTGAAAAGAAGAGATTGAGGAGTGCTAAATGAGAAAGGAGATAAATAAGTCTCAAACAAATCGAAGCAATCGAGAGATCGGTTCTCCCAATCTATGACCACCATATAAGCTTAAAATCGATTGATGACAAGTTGAAACAGGTGGATCAAAATCAATCTTCTTTTCGACGCTCCGAGAAAAGGCTCGAAAGTTATCGAAGAGAAATTTGACAAAATGATTTGGACATACAATGGAAACCGCCAAGAAAGAACCGACAAACTGTTCAAAATCGGATGACTCAATCTTGAGTTTATCTGCTAATGATCATAAAAAACTTTGGGTTCGACTTCCCACCTCAATGCGCTTTTTTTTTGATCAAACCAAAAGGGGAAGGATCGAGAAACCAATGACACATCGAAGACAAGGCCCATGGACAAAGCTCAATTGCAAGAAAAGGTCATCAAGTGACATGGACCGATTACTCGGACCGGGAAAGTCACGGAATGAATGACTAGTCGAGATACAGGTGATAAGGACAATAGTTGTAAATTGTCCAAAGAGCGGATGATTGAATGACGGGTGAAGGGTTAAAGAAAAGTTCAAATCAAGGGCTAAGAAAGGATTAATCGAAAAATCGCACGTAATCCTAATTTGCCAGCAAAAGTTCACAGATCATACCAAAAAATGCCGCACACGCTAAGAGGTTTGAGGAATGGAATAAGATCAAGTGAATGGCTTCTAGATGCCTTTGTCCTTGATCTTGTTCCAAAAAGAAGAATCACCGGATGATGAGTTCCTCAACCGGTTACGAGAATAAATATCGGACTTTTTCAAGTATCCGGAAAATGAGGCCAAGCTTATAAATGTAAAGATATCTCGCCAAGAGTATGATCCGTTAATATACTCAAAGAAGAGGATGGCTCAATGGCATTTGAGAGATTCTACTTTGACATCTTGAGCAAATCATGGATGCGACGGACAAATCGATGTCAAATGGATGATTTTCAACATTCCACAAGACCAAAGAGAAATGCGAGGAAGGATACAAGCCCAAGGAGTGAAGATAGAAGGCGTCTAGGGATCATTTGCTTTTAAATTCAAAACTTTTACGATGTAACATGTAATCATCATATCTAATGGAAAGTTTATTTTTTCGATCCCAAGACAAAATCTCTTTGTCTTACGACTTGTTCTATACTTATCAACTGTTTGGTTTCTCAAGTGTTTTGGTTTCATCAAAAAAAAATTGTTGGGAAATTTATAGTTTTGATGAAAGTTCCAAAAACACATGTAATAGGATCGGACTGTTGGTATTGATGTTTACATTCTTGCTATAGGAGACCAGTTGATAATGATTGTATAGAAAAAGCGATGTAATAGATAGGTCACATATTGAGGGGAACTCAATATGTAAAGGTCGATTCTGAAGAATCGGAAGAAAGTTCGATATCAAGCCCGGAAGCGTAACGCTAAACCCGAGCGAAGGATCGGATCGAATCGATCTTGTCGGATAACTCGCGGAAGTCATGAAGCTCAAACCTCTATCTTAGAAGATCGGATGACTTCGGAAGATAAGACCGAAGACCTACATCGGTAGAGTCCCCGGTTGAAGCTAAGTCAACAGCGCCGGAAGACTCCATCGGTGGGTCGATCGGATCATTTCATAAGATGGCCGATGTTTCATCTTATCATCGTCGCATGAACAAGATGAATACAAACCTTAGTTGGAGGAACAACATCGCAAAGCAAGGCTTTCATCCGATAAGGAAAAACACGTATGAGCAGAGGAGAACTCAGGGATTCGATGTTGCTTTCTCAAGCGGCTATAAACTTTTGATTCACGCGATACCATCAAGCCCGCAACTCTACCTAAAATAGCCTCGAGATTCAAATTGCTCTCCAACGGCTCTTTGATCTCAAGGTCTATAAATATGGGATCACACTTGAGTGAAAAAAAAAACGGAAATGCTTGGACAAACAACATAATCAAGAAGCTCAAACTATAGTGATTTCCGCACGAAGAACACAACAACAAGCTTATTTTTATATTGTGTTCATCCCATAAGTTCTTAGCAAGAAATCTTTTCATCTAGCTTTCGGGCTACTTATACATGAGGAAAGATTTCATAGTTGGAACCTCAAAGAATCTTACCCCAAACCCCCAAGTTAGGATAAGTTGTTTAGCAAGATTCGATCCAGGGTTTCTAATCTTGATTGGAGGATCGGTTGAGTGAGAACTCTTAAAACATCTGTTGGTGTCTTTGTGTTGGACTAACACACTAATCTAATCGGTTAAGTCGGTTAAGTTGGTGCCCTTATGAAAGGGAAGAAGTGGGCGAGGGGTGGTTTGTCGAACCACTATAAATCTTATTGTGCCTTTCTTTGCTTTGATTAATCGCTCTCACATCGCACAATCTTAAAGCGCATACATATTCTAAGTTAAGATCAGATGCACCAAGCATCGATCGTCGGTTTGATTTACATCATCGATTAAAAAGATAAAACTTGGAATCGATTTATACAAAGCCCGGTTTTTCCGGGTAAAACTTAAGCTTCGCACACATCGAGTTAATCGATAGTTCGGGATCTGCCTAACGGCGTTCATAAGTTGGTTATCGACCGAATGGATTCACTCGCGACTCGATCGGGCTATCTCGGTTTCGCACACATCGATCCAAGACGAAAAGTTTTTTGAAGTCTATTCACCTCCCTCTAGAACACGCCTTCACTTTTCGGGACCTACAAACGAACATCAAGTAAATTCACATCATCAGCTAACTTGCTAGTACCAATATGAGAAATTCGTAAAGAGCCACCGTTACCAACGATGACAGAGTCGTTACCAATATAGTGTTTGAACTTTTCGAGAGCAGAATGCTGAGAGGTCATGTGAGAGGATGCACCAGAATCAAGATACAAGATACCAGTCGGAGGAGGGTTCAGACACATTATAAGAAGCATTGAAGGCTTGAGCAAGCTGAGCAGTAAGAGAAATCCTGGAATTCAAAAAAATTGGGCACTTGTCAGCATAATGTTCACCTCAACACAATTGACAACGAGGCACGTAGGGTTTGAGCCCCCCATGCCCCCTGTTAGGGTTCTGACCACCTTAAGCCTAAGAGGACGAGCCACGGCCTTGGTAATCCATGGGAGGCTTGATTCCTCCATACGAACTAGCACCACCAGGATTCTTGATGTATATATTTCCCCAGAGATTAAAGCGAGGCATTCGCCACAAAAGGCAACAGAGCAAAAAGCGATCCGAAACATAGGTCCGGATCAAGGCCATATGAAAAATAATTGCAACCCCAAGGTGAATGAACCAATGGGCACTACTACACATTTTTGCACTTGACAGCCCTTTTTTCAAATCCAAGCTATATGGAGAGCGGATTTTAATTCTTCATTTTTTCCAAGTTTTTCTTAGACAGCGGTTGAGAAACGGCGCAAAGATATTTAAACGTGATTATCCAAAGAGAATAGTTTGGACCGGCGGTTCCAAACCGCTGTCAAGTGTTCAAAAAAATTTACCAAGTCAAATCGCGAACCGGACTTCAATTTTCCCCCCAAATTAAATCATGGCGTCCTCCTTCCTCTACTACCTAAATCGAACTCCGTCGCTCGTCCTCCCATTCTGCCACCGCCGTCGTCTTCCCATTACCTCTTATATTTCCCCAAATCGCGAACTAGAAGCCCTAGCCTCCTCCTCCCTCTTCCCCAAATCGAACCAGAAGCCCTAGCCGTCATTTTTCTCCTTCTCTCGCTGCGTCATCATGTAAGAGCCCTAATTCAAACCTACTCTCAACCTTTTCTATTTTGGGATTAAAACTAAAATGATGTGCCATATTTTTTTTGTTGATTGGGCTATTTAATTTGGGTCTACATTTTCTGTTTAATTTCTGCTTTCGAGTTAGTGTTACGTGGTTTGACAGTGGGGGATTAATAGAATTGAAGTGTAATATTTGCTGAATTTGAGAATTGAGGTTGGACTAAATTGGTGATAAATGAAAAAATAATTTCCTTCAAACCAAACCACTAGCATAACTAACAAGGATTAATGAAATATTTTTTATGCTTTCCCTTGATTTATTCTCGGTATAAGCATCCCAAACTAAATGATTGTTGGGATTATGAATTGAGGTTGGGACATTATGATTTATTATCCGGTTTCGCTCACTTGGATGTTTCATGTATCTTATAAAACCTTGTGAAACATGTTCTTAAATAATAGCAAACAAGTAGAAGAATAAGTACTGTGTTTGTAGCAGAATTTTGATAGTTGGTAGATTAACGTAGAAGTTTGATTATTTGGCAGTGTACTTGTAATTAATTCGAAATCAAATTTGATCTTAAAATATTGGTGTATATATATTGGTGTTTGATGCACTCAAGGTGTTTGATAGTATGCTTGTGTGAGGATTTAAGCATAAATTAGTGTTAATTTATTAGGATTAATGTTGTCAGTGTTAGAGATGAACAACTTGTTAGAGATGAATATATATTGTGTGGCTTGACTTGATTTTTTATGCTAACTTAGATATGAACAATTGATGCACTCAAGGTGTTTGATAATATGCTTGTGTGAGGATTTAAGCATAAATTAGGATTAATACATTAGGATATATTTTGGTTATATTAATTTGATGATTTGGTGAATGGATAGTAGTCTGTTGCTTTAGATGATTAATGATGGTACATTAGGTTATATACATTGTTTTGAGATGCAACAAATCCTTAGATACATGCAATATACAAATCTTAGGTACTACCACATTCTATATGCAAGTTTTATACATTAGGATTGTAATACTTTTAGGTTTAATACATTAGGATATATACATTATCTTGAGAAACACTTCATATTGTCTTTTCTATAGGCATCTCTAGTTCTATATGGATCGAAAGTGGGTTCGAGCAGATCGATTATCATATGAGTATAGTAATGGGGTGAAATAATTTTGTAATCATGCAATTAGACACTGCACCGACCCTCGGTATATTCCATGTCCGTGTTGGAAATGTATGAATAGAAAAACCGTTCGTGGTCGAGAAAGTCTGTTTGACCACTTGATGATTCACGGTATTGATAAAACATACACCGTTTGGACATATCATGGTGAGGGAAGAGATGGATGTAGCTCAAGCAACCTAGAAACTGACTTTAGGTTTGAAGATACAGTGGATGCGGATATTTTCGATGATGTACTGATTGTTGATACATCAAGTGGGGATAGCGATGATATCGAGATCACCCTTATATGTCGAGAGAAGTTAAAGAATTCAATTTGGATTACCCCTTTGTGGCGGGTGTAAGAAAATGACAAAAGCTGTCAATTTGTGTTTATATTGTTCAACCTAAAAGCGACTCACCGGTTGTCAGATGAGTGCTTCACAAGTATCTTTGGAAATAGTTAGTGGTCTATTGCACGATGGAAATGTCTTTTGCTAAGAGAGCATATGATGCTAAACAAATGCTCAAGTCCATCGGGTTAACACATTAGAAAATTCATGCTTGTCCGGGTGATTGTATCTTATTTCAAAAGGAGTATGCAGACCTCGAGGAATGTCCCAAGTGTGGACTAAAGCGATATAAGAAAAATAAATCTCCATGAAGGTGATGTGGTACTTTCAATAATACCAAGATTGAGGAGAAATGTATAGCGGTGTTGTGGATCTTTAGAAATTTAACTTGGCATCATGATGATAGGATCAAAGATGGAATGCTAAGACACTCTGATGATTCACCCCAGTGGAATACATTCGATGTCAGGCATCCAGAATTTGGCACCGAGACACGACACTTGCGTCTTGCACTCTCAACTGACGGAATGAATCTGTTCGGTATCCAAAGTACCAACCACGATTACATGGCCGATGATTACATTAGTTTATAATCTTTCACCCGAGTTGTGCATGAAGCTCACTTACATGTTGTTGTCTATGTTGATATCAGGACCCAAACAACCTGGTAACGACATAGATGTATATTTGGCTCCTTTGATAGAGGACTTGAAGCTCATGTGGGATGAGGGTGTCGATGTGTATGATGCTTGTAGAAAGGAGAATTTCAAGTTGAAGGCCATCTTTGTTTGGAACTATCAATGATTTTCCGCTTACGGGAATCTATCTCGGATATAGTGTGAAAGGGGCGATGCATGTCTTTGTTGTACCAAGAAGACACATCACATTCGCTTGAGTCATTGTAGGAAGACCGTTTTATATGGGACATAGGAGGTGGTTGGACCCAACCCATAAGTCTGAGAACAATGGACGATGCATTCGATGGCACAATTGAGGCAATTGAAGCACCACGTTTATTGTCGGGTTCGGATGTATTGAATGAGATGAAGAATATCGACTGCGATGCGGAAAGATCTTCGCAAAAAGTGTCCCCCACTAGCGGTTGGAAGAAGGAATCAATTTTCTTTCAATTGCCCTATTGGAAAAAGAGTTGTATGTTAGACACTTCATTGATCTAATGCACGTTGAGAAGAACGTTTGTGCGGCTTGCTCAACACTCTCCTAGGCGATAAGAAGTCAAGGATGGTTACAATGCAAGAATGGATATGATTGATATGGGAATCTGGCGAAATTAAAACCTATGCGGAGAAAGAAAGGGCACACACCTTGTCAAGAATGAGAGAAAAGAGTTACTTCATGTTGGGATATTTTAGTTTTGATTAATTATGCCAAAACATTATCAACTTGTGTTATTTAAGATAATCTCTGAGATAACAAGTTGAGGGGGAGCGAGAGAACAAGTTAAGGGGGAACTCATAAAATCGGCCGAAGATGATCGAGATCGGGGCGAGGTCGCATGACGAAGGCGATCGAGATCGGATGAGTAGGATGAGTTCGAGTTAAGCGATGAAATTTGAACAAGAAGAAGCATGTTGATTTGTGATGAAGAAAAGGCGATAAAATCTTTGTGAAGAAATCGAAATAAAGGCGAGAAGAAATCTGAAATCGGAATTTGAAATCGATTCGGATGAGCAGTGAAATCGATTCGGATGAGCAGTAAAATCGATTCGATGAGCGGTGATTTGAAGACACCGTAAATCTGCGGACCCAGATTTCTCTGATCGAATTCATTGCCGGACGGATCGGTGACGAGAATCGGAAGAGATGAACGATGTCGACGAAATTTGATCGGATCCGTTAGACACACAAAAGCGGTGGCCAATAAGAAGACAACACACATATTGATGTGACATAAAGGCTGCGAGGGAAAAGTGAAAAAAGGTCAAAGAAAAAGTGGAAGTTATTAGTATGGATTTGAATATTACTTTCCAAGCGGTAATATTTAAATCCACACTATAAATACATTGCACTATCTTCAAAAGAAGCAAATGGAGGATCGCAAAAGTGAAATAAAAGCCAAATATTCAAGCAACTCCATTCATAGAACACAGAGCAAGAAATACACACATATATTCAAAAGTGTTCTACCCCTAGATCTAAGCACAAATGTTATATCCTAAGCTTAGAGAGATTTTTCCCATCCTTAGCATTGAGGCTAAACAAATGTAAGGGAAAATCTCAACCTAGTTGAAAACAAACAAACCTTACCCAAATCGATCGGTTAAGTTTGTAGGTGAGTGTGAACTTCGGTAAACATCTAGCAATCCCGAAAGGGAGGGTAAGCGATCCGTGAGGATGATAAGTCTCGTTTGAGTGAGAACTTCGGTAAACATCTGTTGGTTAAGTTGGTGCCCCATGAAGGGAAGAGTGGATGTAGGGCGAGTTGTCCAGAACCACTATAAAAATCGTGTGTTCTTATTTGCTTTCATATTAAGCGTCATACATACTTTAGCAAATCTGCATAACACATAAAAAAAAAAAAAATTAAGTCACCTCCCATTGAGATTTTACGAGTTTTAAATCGGGTTTTTCGGGACCAACACTTCATCTGCTAAAGGATGTGAAAGTAGCAGAGGGTTATTCCTCCAACATCGAGAGACTTGTATCGGATGATGGCGTTGATGAATCTGAAATCGCATGACTATCATGTCATCATGGAGACTTTCTTGCCCATTGCTGTCACGTTCTATCTTGCTGAAAATGTCATAACCATAACAAAGTTATGTTGGTTCTTCAAGGCAATGAGTAGCAAGGTCATAGATCTAGAAAATTGCTTTGTTTTTGAGGCGGATTATTGCGGGGGACTCTCTGTGAGCTTGAGATGTATTTCCTCCATAATTTTTTGATATAATGGTTCACCCTAGCAGTTCATTTGGTACGAGAAAAGGATGTGTGGTCTGCTTTCGTATCGATGGATGTATGGTGTAGAGATATATGAAAGTGCTCAAAGGATATATGATGAATAAGTCCGGTAGGAGGATGCATTGCGAAGCGCTATTTAGTAGAAGAAGCGAAAAAGTCTTGATGCGAATTTATTTTGAATGTCGATGCAATTGGACTTCCGGTTACTCGGTACACCAATAGGATGGATGGTGAAGGCATTACCGGTGGTCAACTTTGTAAGTGTTAGCATGGAGGAACTAACTGCGGATGCACATGCGTACTTCACAACACGCGATCGGCGTGCTTCCTTTTATTGACTGCACATGCGATCACTTCTTCGAGAGAAATCCCACGAGAGATAGATCATGGATTGAAGTTGAGCACAATCGTACGTTTGTTGGTGGTTCAATGGTTATGTAGCAAATATGTTGTCACGGGAAAGCAGAATCGTTGAATGAAAGAGTTAAGTGGTTATCGAGAATGCGATAGACATGTGTATTCATACAAGTGTTATCTTAGCAAGCGGATACACATTTTATACCGAGATCATGATGCCACAAGTATTATGCGAGAATAGTGGAGTGTCCATTCTTTGCGAAGCTGCGGTGGATCAATCAAATACTACTTACTTTTGGATGATTGTCAACATTTGGGAACTTCGACTATATAGTTCACCGTCAACCAATCTTCGAGTGTAGTTGGGTGAGGATCCTAACGGGGTCCAAGTTGAAAGTTCACGGGTTAATACGCGTTGATTTGAAGAATGTGGGATCTGAGATGACCCTTACATAATGGCGATCAAGCTCAACAAGTATTCTATGTCCCCGAGCCGTTAATAAGAAATGGTCCATAGTGGTTACATCAAACAAATTTAACAATAGTTTCGGATTAGCGACCATGTCGATGAAGATGTTGACACAATTGATGATCCTTTTCAAAACTTCACTCATTCTGTACCATCTTTCGATGATCCTGCAAATCCACGCCCAAACCAGAGAATAATTAGAGATGATGATGAATATGGCAATCCGAATCTTGTTAACATTTATGGTCATGAACGAGAAAGGTCAACCAAAAAACGAAAAATAAAAACAAGTGCTAAAAAGAAATGTACGACTTTATTGAATGTTGTTTCTTCTGCTATATTAAATGTTGTTTCTTTTGATTTATTAAATAAAGTGAACTGGATCAACAGGTTCAGAGGCAACGAGATAATGAACATTGTGGACATTTTGTGTGTTGCTCTATTGAAGATATAATTCGCGCTTCTCTAACGAGCATTCCTCTCAATGTAAGTCAATTTATCGATTTATTTAAATTATTATTGATTGAATAAAAATTCATACTATATTGATTGATTCGTTGTTTGCAGTTTGTCTATGAACGTGAGCTCAATTCTTACTCTAAGAAAAGACTGGAGAAATGGAAAAACGATTGGACGCGCGGGGTACCTTTACAATCGATTTTTATATTCATACGATATTGAGTACACGTTGTTTGAAATTTTGGTAGCATGTAATTTCTTTTATATATTTGTGATGATATATATTTCATGTTTTTGGTATATTGGACGTATATATGTTTATGATTGTATGTTTATTTATTTCATGATGTGTATGTTTATTAATTTATTTGATGTTTTGGTATATATATGTGGTATAAGTTTTGGTTTATGGTTTTATTATTGGATTTTTGGTTTATGGTTTATGGTATTGGACGTATATATAAGTTTTGGTTTATAGTTTTATTATAGGATTTTTAAAATATAAATTAAAAATTTTTAAAAAAAAGATATTGGACAGCGGTTTTCAACCGCTCTCTATGTAAAATAATTAACGAATTTAAAAAAAAATATTGACTTAGACAGCGGTTATCAACCGTTGTCCAAGCTAAAACTTGTAAAGCGGTTGAAAACCGCTGTCCAAGTGCTTTTCTTGGACAGCGGTTTTTTATCAGCTGTCCAATTCACAGCTGTCCAAACCCAAATGTGTATTAGTGGGGATTTATCTGATTCAGGGATAGGTCGAGCAATTGCAGCCAATTGATCATAGATCGACTTAAACTTGCGCCCGTACTCCTCAACGGACATTGCATCTCGACGCAAGGAGAGAAGTTGTTCACGAAGCTGGTTTACGCGAGACATGAAAGAATGAGAGAAGGCTTCTTCCAGCGCCAACCAAGCCGCACGGGATGTTGTGCAATCGTGGACCTCAGCAACAGCTTCTTCGGTGAGTTTTGAGACGATGACACTCAGTAGTTTCTGATCTTTCTTACGCCACGCAGCGTAAGCTGGGTTGGGAGAGATTGTGCCGTCAGTAGCAGTGATCGTGAGAGACAGTGCAGCCGTCGTTCCGTCAATAAATCCCAACAAATCAAATACTTCAATGATGGGTAAGGCTTGCCGTTTCCATTCCAAATAGTTGGTAGAGGAGAGGTGTATGTGGATCATTGCGACGGAATCACTGAACGATGGAGAGAAAGAGATAGGGAGATGAATGTAACCGAACCAATTCACATGAAGGAGAGCGGCTGGACGGGGTCTAGGTCGCGGCGGCGATTGAGAAATTACAAGAGAAGCGGCGGAAGGTTATTTAGGGTTTGGGTCGTGTTTAAGCTAGATACCATGTATGAACAGTCAAATATCACCCATTATTGTGGTGATAGGCGGACTCTTATTAAATAGAGAAACATACAACAATATCTCCATAATTAGAGGAGATAAGGAAGACTAATTACATGCCTAATTATACAACAATAAAATCACTACCATAAATAATTACAAGACTTGAAAATCAAATAGACTTTCCTTGATTATCTCCAATAAACTATTAATAATAAAATAATACTCCTTTCATCCATAACTCAATTGAACATTTGCCAAAAAAATGCATCTCAAACTCAATTAAACATTCCTATAAATGGTAATAAAGTATATTTTTTTTCTTTTATTTATATCCCTCAAATACCTCAATAGTACACTCAATGTCATTACTTTTTCAACACTAAAATCAATTTTATATCATTGAATTTACACAAATGCCACTATTTTTACCATTTAACCTCCATCAAAAAGCAAGTTTATCCCTTTTAATAATAATAAACAACTATTTTCTTAAAACTCGTATGTGCAGTAAAAGTTCAATCGAGTAAGGGATGGAGGGAGTACAACATCAATTTTTATTTGACATAAAGCTCTATCAAACTCTATTTCTCAATCTTTAGCCCTAAACACAACCTAAAAGAACTTTTTACTCTTCTAATTTATAATTTTTTTTTAAAATTCGACCAAAGCTTGATTTGTCCGGCATGCCATTTACGTCTTGAGTCGAGCCAAATAAGCTCGGGTGTTACTTGGTTCAAGTTCTTCGATGAAAATGAGAATGAAAATTTATTTTCCTTCTACACCCCGCATATGATTGAGGTTGGATTGTCTCCATAGAGTGTTGTGCTATGGCTTTGAAATAAATTGGACAATAAAAGCTTCTTAGTTGCTGAGGAGAGGAAGTGATTGTAGAATAGGAGGTGGATAATCGAAATGGGTGATGATTTCCTTATTTGGGAAAAGAAACTGTGTCATTGATTATTTTTTATTCATAATTTCCTATATTCATTATTATTCTCATTCCAATTGAAAATTTTCTAATCAAACACTCTACTCAAATTAACAGCTCTGAGTTTGGAATCCAATGTGAACAGAGTCCTTCCCTAAGGATATATTTTTTTTTTCCAAAATGATGAGTGATATGTAAATGCAAGATATAAAATGTATATATCAAGTCGTTCTTCTATTTTTTCGTTTTTTTTTTAAATTTTGCACTATAGTAATATATTCAAACAGATATTCTAGCTAATGAGATGTGTTTCTGCAATACAAGAATGCCATTTATATTTTCCTTTTTGCACAATATTAAATCTGAAAAGACAAAAATAGTAAAGTTCCTAATTAGAAAGCATGTAAATGTGAGATAGTGATAAAAAGTAATAAATCCTATATCAGAGGGCGTCATGATACCCTCGCCATGTTCAACTTCTGTTTTGTGAGCTAAACAAAAACTTTCAATCGATGCATTTAAACAAGACTCCATTTTTTGTGGAGCAAAAGTTAATTTAGGGGTTGCTTAGTTTGTCACAAGGGATGAGAATTGGACTGGTAATAATAATAGTAATGACCAATGATATAGATAAATTTCTTATAGGTGTTTTTTAGTAAGTAATTACCGTATACTTTGTTTGGTTTGCCAAATTATTTTTGAATGGAATCAATTTGATTTTCTATTTTTTTATTTTTTGTTTTTAAAAACAACGTTACTTAATGATTTTTTGTTTAAATAATAAAAAGTACTACATCTATATCATATATCAGTTTTCACACATTACTTTTTGATTTGTTTCACATTAGTTTTCACACCCAAAAAAGAGAACTTTACTCATAACCTATACACTCACAATATGCACTTACTTATACTCTATTTTATTATTTTTTCTAACACAATTTTTTATATTCATTGAAAAGTAATAGGCATGAGAAGCATCTGTCACTGCAATAGTACAACATAAGTAAAAAACACATAATATTTAACCATGGCCCAGTAAATAGCAAATTGTTTACAAATATGACTTCAAACAAGAATGGTTTTAGGATTCAAGCACCACTCATTAAAAGAGATATTATATCTCCAAGTTCCTTTTGCGTTTATCTAGCTCCAAAGTCGGGCTTTAATATCTTCAATCAGATCTTTAAGTAAAAAGGACTCTCCACTAAAAATGATAGCATTTTGGATTTTCCATAGAGTCCACACAATGCATTCCCACAAGCAAACCATGAGTATTCTTCCCTCTTTCCCTTTGATAAGTCTAGTAAAATAGAGTAGGCTTATCGCCGGTTTAGACGTTAGAACTGTGGTCAATCTGAGCCAATTAACAAATTCCATCCAAAAATAATAAGCAAAATTGCATTCGAAGAAAATGTGTATTATGGATTTGGATTCATTCTCATAGAAGGTGCAATGTGTATTTGCTTGCAGGGGTAGTGCATTTCTTCGTTATAGGCTTGACGAAGTTGGAAGCCGCTCCCATAGTACTCGCCAAGCATGGATGCTCACTTTTGTTGGCGTTAGTTTGTTCCCCACCTATTTAAATTCCTTATTCTCTTCCTCATTGTAACTTTTCCTTAATTTCCGTTCCAAATCATTTAATGAATTTAACGAATATATTAAATTCTTGAAAATTTGCAAGAATAGTGTTTTGAAAATTTGGACATTAGGGGTTCAAGTTTTCTCCTCCAACATAACTTATCCTGCACATCTCCCCGATTCATTTATTGTAGGTAGCACACATCGCAAGCCCTCATTGCACTGCCTATATATGTTTTCTGATTATTTATATGTTACCCTACTAAACACTGCCCAACAGAGCTTTAGAGTGTTATTTTACTACATGTTAGGTCAACTCTAATAATTAAAGCCATGGACTCCTCTCTTGGCTGATTATGTGGTCCTCAAACCATGTAATAATAGAATAAGATTATGGAACTTAATTTAAAGGATGGATTCTCATAAGTAATTGTTCTGCATAACACTGAGGCCCCCAACGTAGGGAATTTCCTTCTCATTTGGCAGGATCAATCCACGTCTAATGTTCCTATCTCCACACTCAAACAAAAGGTTTTAAAACAACTTAAAATTCACAAAGAACACAAAATCAAAGTAAACGAAATCAACCTAATATAAGTTGGTAAATACCAAGTAGTAGTAGTTATCTAATAACCACAAAATAATCACATAAAACAATACAATACATACTAAACCCGACTTATCAAATCCCCCAATACTTCCAAATGTCTGTCCTCAAGCAAATACTACTCTACAAAAGAAAGATTACCTACAAATTCATGAAACTTAACACAAACTTGAGAGTTCAAAATAAAGATAGTTAAAATACTCATCTTCCTTCGTAACCAGATTTTGGAGCCAAATTCATAAACTGTATTCCCTTAAAAAATAACGAAGGCTCATATATCATGACTCCCTCTGATATAGGATTTATTACTTTTTATCACTCTCACATTTACATGCTTATCTTTCTAATTAGGAACTTTACTATTTTTGTCTTTTCAGATTTAATATTGTGCAAAAAGGGAAATATAAATTACATTCTAGTATTTCAGAAACACATGTCATTAGCTAGAATATCTGTTTGAATATATTATTATAGTGCAAAATTTAAAAAAAAAAACGAAAAGATAGAAGAACGACTTGATATATACATTATATATCTTGCATTTACATATCACTCATCATTTTGGAAAAAAAAAAATATATCCTTAGGGAAGGACTCTGTTCACATTGGATTCCAAACTCAGAACTGTTAATTTGAGTAGAGTGTTTGGTTAGAAAATTTTCAATTGGAATGAGAATAAGAATGAATATAGGAAATTATGAATAAAAAATAATCAATGACACAATTTCCTTTCCCAAATAAGGAAATCATCATCCATTTCGATTATCCACCTCCTATTCTACAATCACTTCCTCTCCTTAACAACTAAGAAGCTTTTATTGTCCAATTTATTTCAAAGCCATAGCACAACACTCTATGGAGACAATCCAACCTCAATCATATGCGAGGTGTAGAAGGAAAATAAATTTTCATTCTCATTCTCATTGAAGAACTTGAACAAAGTAACACCCGGGCCTATTTGGCTCGACTCAAGACGTAAATGACATGCATCTGACCCTTTCAAGAATAGTTTTGTTCATTCTCTCAGCAAGTCCATTTTGCTGAGGGTTAGCAGGCACTGTTCTATGCCTTGTTATGCCTTTCTCTCTGCAGAAAGATTGGAACTCTTCTGACAAATACTCAAGGCCATTGTCAGTTCTCAGATGTTTCAACTTCTTCCCTAACTTGTTCTCATACTCAACAACCTATTCCTTAAATCTATTGAAAGCATCACTCTTCTGTTTCAAGATAAACACCCACAGCTTCCTTGAAAAATCATCTATGATTGTCATGAAGTATCTACCTCCACCATGTGATTCAATTCTAGATGGACCCCATATATCAGAATACACATAATCAAACTTTTCAATAGTAGAGTGAGTACCTTTTGAGAATGGTTGATTCTTAGATTTCCCTATAATGCATTGCTCACAGAACTGCAGCTTTGACAAGTTGCTTCCAGAGAAGACTCCCTTCTTAGATAGAGCTTGACGCCATTTCTCTCCAATGTGAGCAAGCCTTTTGTGCCACATAATTGTCTCAAATGAGTTTGTGGTGGCATCAGCAGTACCACTGATTGTTTCTCCTGTTAAAATGTAGAGTCCATTAGATTTTTCCCCCTTCATCACCACTCTGCTACCCTTAGTGACATGTATAGAGCCATTTTTTGTATTGAACTCATATCCCAAGGCATTCAGTGATCCAAGAGAGATAAGGTTCCTTTTGAGTCCAAAAATATATCTAACATTTGTGAGAATTCTGATCTTTCCATCAAACATCTTGATTCTCACAGAGTCACTTCCTCTCACTTTACAGCTCACATCATTTTCTAGCAGAACTAAACCTCCATCACTCATCTTCAGATTTTCAAACCATCTGGCAGTAGGACACATATGGAAAGAACATCCTGAATCAAGAACCCACTCTCCATGTATCTTGGTATCAGTTACTGTCATGGCTTCAGCACTTTCATAGCCTTCTTCTGCAACAACAGCTTCTGCATCTTTAGAGTTTTGTTGAGACTTTTTATCCTTGTTATTTTCCCTTTCTGGACAATCCATCTTCAAGTGACCTGTTTTGTGATAAGAGAAACATTTTCTCTTTTCCACAAAGTCTCCCTTCTGTTAAGTTTGTGCACCTTTTGCATCCTTCTTCTTGTTGAATTTCTTCTTTCCTCCCTTGAATTTGACATTCAAGCCTTCTCCATCCTTTGAATTTTTCTTGACATCCTTCATCTGCAGAAACTTGGTCTTGATTGCAGTTTGAATTGCATCAAAACTGAGTTGTTCTTGCCTTTCAAACAACAAAGTGTCTTTGAAATTTTCAAATGACTTAGGCAAAGAGTTCAGAAGCATCAGAGTTTTGTCAGCATCTCCATCTTGACCTCTAAACTTTTCAGATCATCCATAGCCCTCAAGAATTCATCCAATTGCTCATTTAAACCCTTCTCATCTGTCATTTTGAATGCTAAGAGCCTCTGCTTCAAATACAACTTGTTAGATGTAGATTTTGCTTGATACAAATCCTCCAATGATCTCTTCCACAAGTCAAGTACAGACTTCTCTTTTGCAACTTCCCTCAGTGGTTTATCACCAAGACATAAGATGATGGTGTTATGAGCCTTTTCCATAATTTCATTCTTCTTGGCTTGATTTTCTGCAGCGTTTGTAGATGATGATACCGGCCATTGATCTGCGGGTTTGAGTTCATTCAACAGCCCATGGTGGGTGAGAAGAGCCTTCATCTTGATTTTCCAAAGCCCAAAATCATTCTCCCCCGTAAACTTCTCAATATCTAGCTTCATTGCTGCCATAATCCTTCAACAAAACGCTTCCCACAGTCGGCGCCACTTGTTAAAGACAACAACTAATAATGTATCCAACGAGAACTAATACAAAATAGTTAAAGAACTAATACTAGTTCTATAAATGAAACCAGAGAACGAATGAAAAACAAAGAAGAAGAAGATTTACGTGGTTCGGCTTAAAATGCCTACATCCACGGGATCAGGGCACCTCACTTTACTATATGAACAAGCAATTTTAGATTACACTCCACAATTCGTCCCAAATGAATTGAATTCTCTCAAACTCTCATAAGAACCCTAAGTTTTGTGTACTCTCTGTAAAATCGCTCAATCTAAGATGATAAAAACTGCAATAGATCCTTCAAATGCTAACAAATGAAACCTCTCAACTAATTCTGGTGAATTCCGCGTGCAAGGTACGAGAATCGGGCTCTGAAACTGCTATGTGTTGCGCTTGATTGGCCGTTATAACGGCCATGAGCCGGTTTCTGCTGCAGGAACAAATAGAGTCTGGTTCATGAGCTTTAGATCGATTTTGACTGATCCGAACGCGGTTCCATGATCCTCACATCACACTTGACTTAGTTTGACCATCACACTTGTTCAACACTTTGAATTTGATCATCACAATTTCGATTATCCACACCATATTCTACAATCACTTCCTCTCCTCAGCAACTAAGAAGCTTTTATTGTCCAATTTATTTCAAAGCCATAACACAACACTCTATGGAGACAATCCAACCTCAATCATATGCGGGGTGTAGAAGGAAAATAAATTTTCATTCTCATTCTCATTGAAGAACTTGAACCAAGTAACACCCGGGCCTATTTGGCTCGACTCAAGACGTAAATGGCATGACGGGCAAATCAAGCTTTGGTCGATTTTTTTAAAAAAATCATAAATTAGAAGAGTAAAAAGTCCTTTTCGGTTGTGTTTGGTTAAAGATTGAGAAATAGAGTTTGATAGAGCTTTATGTCAAATAAAAATTGATGTTGTACTCCCTTCATCCCTTACTCGATTGAACATTTATTGCACACACGAGTTTTAAGAAAAGAGTTGTTTATTATTATTAAAAGGGATAAACTTGCTTTTTGGTGGAAGTTAAATGGTAAAAATAGTGGCATTTGTGTAAATTAAATGATATAAAATTGATTTTAGTGTTGAAAAAGTATTGACATTGAGTGTAATATTGAGGTATTTGAGGGATATAGATAAAAGAAAAAAAAGCATACTTTATTACCATTTATAGGAATGTTTAATTGAGTTTGAGATGACATTTTTTGGCAAATATTCAATTGAGTTAGGGATATAAGGAGTATTATTTTATTATTAATAGTTAAGGGCTAGTGATTGAGTGAGAGAAAAAGTATTAGAGAAAATGAATATGTAAAAAAAATATGATATATAATGAATGGGGGAAGAAAAGTAGGGAGAGACGCGGGTGAGAGAAAGGTGTGATGTAATTATATGGGATTGTGTGAGAACATAAGTGTTTAGATGAGTAAATGAGTATGTAGATGAAAAATTGAATGTGCAAATCTAAAAGACAAAATGCATTTTTAAGTCCCTAAACTATTATTTTTTGTTTCGAAAGGTCATTAACTTTTTTTTTTATTTTAACAAGTCCCTGAACTATTAAATTTTGTTTCAAAAGGTCTCTAAACATTTTTTTTGTTTAATGAAATTTCTAAACTATTGATTTTTTTTTTCAAGCAGTCCTTCTTGATGGAATTTTCTAACTAATCTAACGTAACCATTAAGTAAAACAATGGTCAATATTGACAATTTTGAGAATGATGATGTGCGTATTTACTTAATGGTTCTGTTAGATGATTAAAATAAATAGTCAAGAAGGAGTGCGTTAAACAAAAATTAATAGTTTAGAGACTTCATTAAATAAAAAAATAGTTTAAGGACCTTTCGAATTAAAAATTAATAGTTCAAGGGTTTCTTAAAATAAAAAAATCATTTATGGACCTTTCGAAACAAAAAGTATTAATTTAGGGATCTAAAAATGCATTTTGTCAATCTAAAATTGAATGTGAAGATGGATGCAAGCAAAACTACAAATAAATGGGAGCTAGATTTTAAAAAAAAATGATGTATGATTGTATACGTGCACCGGAGTGCATGTTCCCGTGTGAGATAGCAGTTATTTCTATGTGTTGTAGCACAAATCAAACTGGATATGTGCCCGTATCCGACACGTCAGCAGGGCCCACCTAGGCCGGATCGACTCGACTCGACAGAAGATCAACCTCACCACCTTGGCGACCTCCCCTCGAGAGGATCCATAGGAGGTCGGAAGAAGAATAATAAAAAGGCGCTGGGGGCGGCGACCTCGAGGTCGTTCCACGAGCAAAGTCGGCAAGCACAACACAAGAAGATAATCCAGCAAAATCAAGAATCAATGTCAACTTTATGAGACGAGACAAGAGCATTTAATGTAAAATATATATAAAATAGATACGATTTTAATATTTAAATCAACCGTTGTAAAAAAACCCTAAAATAAAGGCCGAGATGAATTAACAGTATTTTAGCTTTTAGGGTTGATCCTCTATAAATAGAGGACCGTTTCACCAAAGAAAACAGCTTCGCCGGCTCGGGTCGTTTCGGCCTCCCCTGAGCCTGCTACTACTAACTCCTTCAAGAATCTGGACAGGGGCACTCCAGCTTCGGACTTGGATTCTACAGCCTCTACTACCTCCACTAGATGGTCGGACATGTTAGATGAAGATACTGAGAAAGATCTGGGGGTAGAGAAGTCAGGGCAGAACATAGAGAACACGACTGCTCCGACAGGCATAAATTACCAGACTGTGCTAACTCCAGCCGAATAGCGCTACTTTGAGGCCTCAGGAGGTAGGTTGTCTCCGAAAGATCCCTTGGGCAAGCTAATCAAAGCAAAACTAAAAAGGGCCCGAACAGAAGATAATAAGAGAAGACAGAAATACAATACACGTCTGAAAGCAAATAAGATACATGAAGCCCTAGATGCCTCCCTAGATGGAACAACAGCTGCTCTAGACGGCTAGTCTCATTTGTTATAATGTACATTTTGATTATATGGTCACGTTTGGGACATAGATACTCTCTTCTTGTTCGGGTCTCTTTTGGGCCCACCCCTTTTCTTTTCATTTTTATAAATCTGCTTATTTGCCTCTATAAATAGAGGATCACACCCCTCATTGTAAGGAGAGGAGTCTCACTCTCTCCCAATCTTGCTCCCATTTTCATCATCTATACAACACCAAATTTAAGGGAAGAACTCAAGAGTTCTTCCCGCAGTCTTCCCGTTCGATTAATTACTTGTTTGTGTTAACAAAATCACTAGCCACATCTAAATCCCTTAACCCGATTATTTGTTACACAACAATTGGCGCTAGAAGAAGGGTACTCTTTAAGAATCAAACTATGTTTCTCATTGGAGTATCCTCAAGAACTTTCCATTTTCACCAACAAATCTTCAAATCTTCAAAGAAAATCTTGATGAACACTTACTATTCATCAAGAACACCTAAATATCTTCAAATCTTCATATTCCATCTTCAAATCTTCAAACCTTCAAACAAAAATTCCTTCACATCTTCAAATCTTCAAGTCTGCAAACTAGAATCTAAAAATCCCCAAACAAAAAACCCAGAAAACACCTTCTACACAAGCATCTTGAAACTAAAATCCTTATTGCTACGATTTTTGCATCTACGAAAACTACTGATTTCTGAAATCAAACCTCAAACCCAAATCTTAACTTTTGCCATAGAAAAACCAAATCAATTTGAGCAGCCTGCTCATCTCGATTTGAAATCCCTATGCCTATCTCAACAAACAAACCCAATACACATACATATCAAAAGGAAATCCACCGGTTCGCAATCCATCAGAAAAACATTTTTGCTATCAACACACCCAAAAACATACATCTACACCATTTTCCTAAATCCCTACACAAAGAACAAAAACCAAAAAAAAAAAAAATCACATTCCCTCCCTGACAAAGTTACCAGAAAAAATAGAGAAAGAAATAACTCTCATTTTCATCACCTCATATCTCTGTTCTCTGTTAGCTTCCCCTGAAATGAAGACCCTGTAGAAGCCCTACTTTTCTCATAATCACCACAGCGTCGCAGTCGCACAGCCGCCGCCGCCGGCCTAAAGCCCGTCATCATCTGAACGAAGCCCCTGTTGCCTGAAACCGCTAGCTCAAAAATCGGCCAACACCCGCTACCAACGCAGCTACACCGCCTCGCCGGAGTCCCTACAGCACTATTGTTGTCCACATACGTCGTACAACGTCTCCGCTCAACTAACCGCCAGCCAAAACAAGGACGATGCAGCCTCCGTCTCCATCACCGTCTTCGTCATCATCAACTGAAACAGGGCAACCTTGGAAGCCGCACCACCGCTGCGCTCCCCCCGCCGCCGCTTTATGCAAGTCACCGAAATCCGGTGGCCACGCGTCCAACACAGGCGCCATCGCCATCTGAATCTCCACCAACCCCCGCCATGCTCCCAAACGGCGCCGCTTCGTCCCAAATCCACCAGAAATCAGTCTGGCCATCGTTCGCTTGATGTTTTGCCTTCATCGTCCACAGAAATCGGAGCCACACTCCGTCTATCAACAAATAGCCATCGCCATCGCCATTTGAGGCCCACGCCAGTTTCAAAACCTCTTTTGAGGCTTGACCTAATATCAAGCATTGGGCTGATTTTTATGAACTATTGGGCCATATTTCAGGAACAAATGGGCTCAGGCTTCATTTAATAAATTTTGGGCCCAGGTTTCTGTTTTGAATTAATTTTTTGGGCCAGAGTTATTATTTATTAATAATAATTTCGGCCAAATTAAAAAAAAGGTGGGCAGCAGCTCGGTAAAGTAAATCGTATGAGCAATTTGATAAAGAGAAATGATTTCAAAAGATTCTACGAATATTTTCTTTTCACTTCGTCAGGTTTTTTCTATTAACTCCCTTTTAATATATCGCAACTCGCATATTTTCGTATACATTAAAAGGCGGGGGCATAACTAGTAAACCGTGAATTCCCTTTCATCATTAATTTGATAATTTAATTTCATATATGAATATTCATCTCTCGAATTAGTGTATAATATCGCATACACCACCTGTTTGATGAAATGCTTAAAAAACCATACTTGGCTTCACTTTCCTATGAGAAATTGCTCACTAGATCAAAGCATTGGCAATTGAACATGTCATAAGAAAAATCTTGAAATGAAGGAAATACATTTGATGATAATTTTCATACGTGAGAATAATGGTGATTAGAAAAATGCCCTGCGATTATATCCTTGAACTTTGCTAATCATGAATGCAACCTCTGAATGCTTGACATGTTTAATTTATTAACAATCCAGATTGGATAAAGGTAATGTGATATTAAACTATTTGTTTTTTTCTTGCGAGGAAATTGCTCATAACTCCTTGCATTGGAAAATTTTTCAAGTTTGAGGGAAATGCAAATAGGAATGCACACGAATCAGAATCACCTTACATGATTGACATTATGTAATGATACACATCGATATGATTATCATGGAAACATAGACCATGGTTGAAATTAAAAAAAAAAAAACTTATACGGGCGCCCGGAACCCCGAAGGCAACTCAAAGAATCTACTGGCAATCATTTGCCCATTCATGTCAACATACACCTGAGCTCTCTCCCATTAGCTCCCATTAAAGACCTGCTCATCCTGAGCAGGATCCCATCAGGCTCAATCCGACGAGCCCTCTCTGAAGACCTTCTCATCCCGAGCTGGATCCTATCGAGCTCTCTCACGAGCTCCCCTTGAAGTCCTGCTCATCTTTAGCAGGATCCCATCAGGCTCACTCCGACGAGCCCTCTCTGAAGACCTGCTCATCCCGAGCAGAATCTTGTCGAGTTCTCTCACGAGCTCTCCTTGAAGACCTGCTCATCCCGAGCAGGATCCCATCAGGCTCTCTTTCCGACGAGCCCTCCTGGAAGACCTGCTCATCCCGAGAAGGATCCCATCAGGCTCTCTCCAACGAGCCCTCCTATCCGGCTCTCCGATGAGCCCTCCTTGAAGGCATGCTCATCCCGAGCAGAATCCCATCCGGCTCTCTCCGACGAGCCCTCCTTGAAGACATGCTCATCCCAAGCAGGATCTTATTGAGCTCTCTAACGGGCTCCCCTTGAAGACCTGCTCATCCCGAGCAGGATCCCATCAGGCTCACTCCGACGAGCCCTCTCTGAAGACCTGCTCATCCCGAGCAGGATCCTATCGAGTTCTCTCAAACGAGCTCCCCTTGAAGACCTACTCATCCCGAGCAGGATCCCATCAGGCTCACTCCGATGAGCCCTCTCTGAAGACCTGCTTGTTGGGGTTATACGTGAAAGTATGCTTTTACTTTGTATAACCTATGTATTAAACACTTATTTACTGAAATAAATTATTTATCACTATTGCTTTAAATATGATTGAATGTTATATATAGTTATTGCAAACCGTTCATAGCAAGCGTTACATTGTAGTTAACGTGGTGATACCAGATCACAGAAGATCATGTTAACAGTGCCTTGTAAACGAGTGAGTGTTTCACAACTTAGATAGATCCGAACAATCAATTGGTAGAAGTTGATGTGTAAGGCTCTGATTGGCTTGTCTTGACCAAGAGATTACACTAGTGCATTCGATGCGCTGTAGCGGACCTGCAGAGAGGATAAACTCATTAACACTAACTTAAGGGATGAAGAGTTAGACCTCAGTGGTTGTTGATTTCTTAATCTATGTCACTTAATAAGAATTGTGTGTGATTAATAGTTATTGCTTTGACTTATAAATGGGAAGAGAATCACTGCGACTTCGATACCCTAATATTAATTGCACGACAGTTGCTAAATTAATACAGAGAATCGTGTGCTTGCAATGTCTTGCTTGATTGGTCACCTTGGTGGGCCCGGAACCTTTATCATACCAAATCTTGCAAGTGGAATTAATTTTCCGGTATGGATAATAAAGTTGGGTTGTCCTTACTCCAAAGATAAAGATATTAATTAATATAAAGTTTTTCAGTGGTTTAATTAATTAATGGACTAAATAATCTTAAACACAGAAAATAATGACCGGGAGCCATATTACCGTAATATGGGTTAAGTTGGATAGTGCAATATTAATTATATAGTGGCATTAATTAATATTAATGAGCTGAATTATATTGTGGCTCAATATTGGAATTCAGAAACCCATTGGAAGGTCCATCTTAATTCTCATAAAGGCCACTCAAATAGCCCAATTAAAGTTCAATAAATAAAAGGTGCTTAAAATAAAATAAATATTTGTTGCTTATTTCTTTCTTATTTTTCGAAAATAATTAAAGAAAGAGGGAGAAGATTTTTCTTGAAAAATTTTTATTGAAAGGAGATAAGTATTTTTGGAATACAAGATTATCCCATAAATTCAAGAAATCTCCCACTTGGTCTCTTTAATTAGAGATTTTCGAAAATTTAGGGGATACGAAGGAATAAAAGATTTTCTTGAAAAGATTTTATGGAAAAAGATATGTATTCTTGGAATACAAGAATATCTCATAAATTTAAGAAAGATCCAATCTTGAAATCTTTCTTCTTATTTCTCGTAAATAAGGAATAAAATAGAGTGTGAGAATTTTGTGGAAAAATACACATGGAAAGAATAATATATGGGATATATTCAAGATTTCTTGGAGATCAAGAAAAGATCTTTCCTAATCCTATTTGGACTCCAAATTTTCATCCCCCCCTATGTATAAATAAGGGGATGAATTCTTTTCATCCCCCTACAATTCCATGTGCTGAAAATATTGAAAATCCACAAAGGCTGTGCAACAATTATTTATTTTCCTTTGTTTTATAAATCGTTCATTGGAGAACCTTCCACCGGGGTTATTGGACGAGAACTTGAGAATACTTGAGAAGGACTTTTGGTGGGTATCCAGATACTTGATCCTGTCTATCTCAGATCGTCTCTCCAACGGGTACGTTTACGTAAACTCCTAGAAATTCTGCATGCTAGGATCTTTTACGTGAAATATTATTTGCATGTCGTTGTTGGATTAATTATTATTTGAATTCACTTAGGTTAATTCATACTAGTAATAATTGTTAATTTAAATTTGTATTTATGGCATATGTTATCCCAACACTGCTCATCCCGAGCAGGATCCCATCAGGCTCTCTCTGACGAGCCCTCCTCAAAGACCTGCTCATCCAGAGCAGGATCCCATCAGGCTCTCTCCGACGAGCCCTCCTTGAAGACATGCTCATCCCGAGCAGGATCCCATCCAGCTTTCTCCGACGAGTCCTCCTTAAAGACCTGGTCATCCCGAGAAGGATCCCATCCGGCTCTCTCCGACGAGCCCTCAAAGACTTGCTCATCCCGAGCAGGATTCCATCTGGCTCTCTCCGACGAGCCCTCCTTGAAGACCTGCTCATCCCGAGCAGGATCCTGTCGAGCTCTCTCCAATTAGCTTCTCCTGAAAACCTGCTCATCCCGAGCAAGACCCCGATATACTACTCATCCCCACGAGCA
The DNA here is from genome assembly GCA_037126765.1 of Stenogyne calaminthoides. NCBI lineage: Eukaryota > Viridiplantae > Streptophyta > Magnoliopsida > Lamiales > Lamiaceae > Stenogyne > Stenogyne calaminthoides. The sequence goes on from JBBCBC010000006.1 coordinate 16,972,794, forward strand.
GAATGAAAAGAGCTCCCCTGATGAGCTCGCCACTCACATCAAAGATTTTACGGGTTGTCCTTTGCCCATTCGTATCAGGTATATTCTGATAACTTCCTGAAAATACATTAAAATCGAAATACAAAACAAGATGTCATGCATCAAAATCCAAAATTATTGTTGACACCCCGAAAATCTCAAATAAATTATAATCTGATTAAAACATCCATAAGGGATCCTTCTTCGGTAGATTTGAAATTTAAGTCTATCTTCATTTGCGAAAGGTATCTTTATCAAGATATTGGATTAGTTTCCAAACTTTCCAAACTTTCTACATCATGTCTTTACAAAATTTACAAGAATTTTGAATCACAATCTCTCTCAAAGAAATCTCCTCACAAAAATGTGATCCAAATTCCTAAGTATTCTGAATATCAGTCTCAAATTAAAATAACTAATTGTTATGTTGGCTTTCCACTTCGACGAGGTTTTTTGTCTCATAACCATTTCGCTCAAACCCAAATTGCATACACTCCGAGCTCTCTCCAACGAGCTCCCCTTCGATTTTCATATTCGAGGACTTAGGGGGCCGGTCGATGACCTCCAAGGAGATCATCTTTTCTAAAAATAAATCCTCCAATACAAAAATACTCATATCTTGATATACTCTGAAGCATAATAATAAAAAGATAAAAATCTCTGATAACCTCCTTTTAATATATGTTGCAACTCGCAGTTTGGCATATACATAAAAAACAATCAAAGGCATTACAGTTGCATAGTCAATAAGATAACTAAGTCGCATACAAATAAGAAGACATAGTCAAGACAAATTGCGTACACCTAAGCCATATATAAAGGCAAGGCAAAGTTGCAAAGTTAATAAGACAACTAAGTCGCATATAAATAAGATGACAAAGCCAAAGGAGATCACACACCACCAAGTCGACCAAGCCAAAAAATTTCTAAAGGCAAAAGAGGTCGCATACCATCTACCAGTTGACCAAGCCAAGAACACCATAAGGCAAGCCAAGAACACCATAAGGCAAAGAGGTCGCAAGTCAGTAAAAGTCGCGAACAGTTCGGCCAGAAATGGTCGACGACGAGCGCAAATAAATAACTCCTATAGATCGCACAACTAATAAGATGATCTATAGAGAGAAAAAGTCACGAATAGCTGTACACTTATAAATTAATACCATAACATTTATATGTGTGTAAATGTTATGTATTAGTTTATAAGAGCAGTTGTATCAGTGAATGAATGTCACAATATTAGTATGAATCCAGTTTCATATGGTGAACAAGTTTCACAATAAAGTTTGTCAAAGTGTTTTTGTGTAGCATTTTTATGCCAATTTTTTTTCTAAAATGCATTACGATGTATTATAATCATGATAGGCAAAGTCTTGTATGCACCAGGCGCACCGTTCAACTCAAGTGTATTTTTTAAACATGCAACTTATTTCACTAAAACGTGCAACTTTTTCAGTGAGAACAAGTTGCATGTTTCAAAATGCATTTGAGTTGCACTGTGTCCCTGGTGCTTAGGAGACCTACTCGTTATTATACAGGGTAAAGATGGTGACGATATTGTTGAATCTGAATTTGAGTTGGATGCACTACTACACATTTGAGCTTGGACAGCTCCACTTGGACAACCTTTTTTTTGAATAGCTCTCCAAGTGGTCCCTTGGAGAGTGGTTCTATTAAAAAAAAAAAAACGGTGGTTAAAAAAACATTTGTCCAAGATCAAAAGCTAGAGGCAATGGTTCCCATAATCATGTGCAAAAGTAGATTTTGGAGGCGGTTTTTGAGCCAATTTGTCGAAAATAAAAAGCTTGGAGAGGTTATGAGCAATTTCTCCAAATGAATTAATTTATTTTTATTTTTTATTTTTGTAAAGCTTGTATTTTTTGTTTTATTTTTTTGTTTTTGTAAATTCTTTTTATGTACAATTCAAATATTTTATTCTTTAAATTCTCGTGTTATTTATTTTTAATATTCATCTTATATAATGAGATTAACACAAACCCTTATGTAAAAACTTGTTCATAATATTAAATTCATAATATTACACTTATTTAACTTGTATCACTATTAATTCTTATAAATTAATACCTATAATATTTAATATTCTTATAAATTAATTCAATTTTGTCTAAGTATTACTTATTTAGATAGAAAAGTAATATTACTTGTTTAAATAGAAAAGTATTACTTGTTTAAATAGAAAAATATTACTTGTTTAGATAGAAAGGTATAACTTGTTTAAATAAAAGTATTACTTGTTTAGATGAAAAAGTATTACTTGTTTAAAAAAAAAAATATTACTTATTTAGATAGAAAAGTATTGCTTGTTTAAATAGAAAAGTATTATTTGTTTAGATAGAAAAGTATTACATGTTTAAATAGAAAAGTATTACTTGTTTAGATAGAAAGGTATAACTTGTTTAAAGAAAAGTATTACTTTGTTTAGATGAAAAAATATTACTTGTTTAAAGAAAAATATTATTTATTTTGATAGAAAAGTATTAATTGTTTAGAAGGAAAAGTATTACAAGTTTAAAAAGAAAGGTAGTTAAAAAAAAAAGTACAAGTAAAAAAAAAAAATATTTAATTTAAATTTAAATAAAAAATTATTATATAAAAATGTGATTGAATTAATAAATAAGATAATTGAAATAAAAGAATTTTAAAAAATTGTAAGAAAAAAACGATTTTTAGAACATATGTAATTAATTTCATTAAGAACGCAAGAAAGAAGTGCCCGAGCGGAATTGATCCTCGCCAGCGCCTAAGGTCCCGCGGTTCGGTTCCCATGGGAGTTTAATAATTTGCCTCAAATTAAATGGGAGACTTGGTGGATTTTTTTAAAATATATATATATTAGGCAATGGGTTGAAAAACCGATTTGTCCAATTTAGACGGGATTTGGAAAACCGGGTTGAAAATGATGAATTTAGCCGTTTGTTCTTTCCAACCCGTTCGCAACGGTATTAAGAAAGCGGTTAAAACCGCTTTTTGTCCAGTCTGCGATTTCTTGACAAAACCGGTTTTTATCGAATTCACGGCATTTGAGAGCGGTTTCAGCGGTTGTCTAAACTTCAACCGTTGTCAGTCGCATCTTCGACAAATGATTCAAAACCACGTCTGTAATCGAATTCGATGGACATTTTTTTTATCACCGTTCCGTTCGGACAGTCATTCTTGGAGAGCGGTTATAACAGCTCTCCAAGGTCATTTTTCACAGCTGCCCAAATGTGTATTAGTGATGATAACTCTGAGGTTGTTGAACCTGATAAAACGACCCCCCACAAAAGGTGAAGAATGTATTATCTATTGCATTGCAACTAGTTTACATGTTCACTTTATAATTGCAGATGAGGGATTCTTCTGCGGAAGTAACCGAAGAAAATCAAGAAGCTGTGCAGTTATCAAAAGCAAAAGCTATGGATGCAGGGTTAATGGTAACTATTTTATGGAACTTTATAGCTCATTACCGACATTAATTGAAATGCTAGAACTCTATGAACTTAGCCATAACCTTTTTGTTCGTATCCATATCTACAACTAATCGAGAAAATCATATGAGTAATGCATGAATATAGGCAATGAGTATGAACTTTCGTTTCAGAAGTATGACTATCGAGAGAAATCATATGTCTAATGTTAGATGATTTATTTGAACTTGGACCCAAAAAATAATAACAAGACCAAAGAGTATTGGATTTACCCTTTCCTTTTTAATTTTTCAAATTTGGCTCATTATCTTCTTGAATTCTTAGAATGTTCAGCACTTCAGCATCACTTGATCTAATTGACCTGAACTTTTCTTTGCAATTAACCAGATAGTCAGTAATTCAATAGAAATTAGATTTTTTACTTTTAAAATGCAATGCTGAAGGCTGGTCGTATAAAATCATTTTTTTCAAAAGATGTGGGAAGCATCTCTGGAAAAAAATGATTCTGGAAGCTGTTTGTAATGATTGAAAACAGACCCTTAACTTGTGACATTGCAGGTTAACCAAATCAACCTTATATTAATAAAATACATGCATGCAGCACCAACTCTTAAAACTTAATTATTTATCATTCATCAAGAAAACAACCTTCAACTTCCTTTTCTTGTTAATATACATCCTTGTACTTGTGCAACCTTAAAGTAGGAGTAGCCATCAGATGATAAGCCCTAGCAACAACATGCCCAAACTCCTCACTCATATCCAACTTCTCCGGCAACATATTATCCGGCAGCCGCCAATCAAAGCAATGCACCAACTGCGCGACAATCAATCGAACCTGAATAAGCCCCAATTGGATCCCGGGGCAACCTCTTCTCCCCGACCCAAACGGAAGAAGCTCAAAATGTTTTCCCATCACATCAATCTCACTCCCGTCGAACCTCTCCGGGTTAAACTTCTCTGGGTTGGGCCACACGTTCGGATCCTGCCCAATTGCATATGTGTTGATGATGATTCTTGATTCTTTCGAAATGTCGTACCCATTGACCGTGCAGTCCTCCATGGCGTAGTGAGGAAGCAAAAGCGGGGCAACGGGATGAAGCCTGAACGCTTCCTTTACGACCATGTCTAGATATTTGAGGCGGTCTAGGTCTGACTCCTCGACTGTCCTGTCTAACCCCACCACTTGTTCTAACTCTTTCTGAAGTTTGGTCATGATTCTGGGATTCTTTAGGAGTTCTGAGAGTAGCCATTCAATTGCTGATGATGCTGTATCCATTGAAGCTGCAAGCATGTCCTGCACACCCATTTTTTCTTTTTATAAAACGGAATGCATGCAACAAAAACAAGACCTCCTGGATGAGAAAAAATCCAAATCTCTATTTGCCTAAAATTTAATTGGCTAAAAAAATATCTCAAACTGGGGTATTTTTGCTTAACCAATAGGTACAAAAAGAAACATTGTTCTATCATTATGAAAAAACATTGTAAACGCCTGGTGCACCGTTTGCAACTGATTATTTTATAGTACAGCATTCTTTGTTTTCACTAACCAATATTACTTGGTTAGTATTATAAGTGGTTTCACTGAATAATGTTGTTTGGTCAACATTAGTGGTTTTCACTGAATAATATTGCTTGTTTCTATTGAGTGTTATTCATGTTCTATTGTATCTTGGGCAGGGGTGTAAACGAGCTGAGTAGTGCTAAGCTCGAACTCGACTCAATTGGAATACTCGAAGCTCGAAACTCAAGCTGAGTATTTATGAACTCAAACTTGAATTTGATAGCTACTAGAGTAGCTCGACTCGATTATGCTCGAGTGGAGTTCGATCTTTTTCGAGTTGAGCACGAGTAGCTCACGAGTCGTCTTGACTCACTTACATCTCTAATCTTGAGTATGGATCATAGAATGACATCTAACACTTACCAGCAAAACAGCCTTGACATGGCGACGGTCGAACTGAAACTCCGATTCTCCAGTCTGCATAATGGACATCAAGGTACCTACAATGTCTTTTGTATGCCCATCATCATCTACATGCTCTCCAACACTATCATCGATAATTTTCTCAAAAAAAGCATCAAACATTTTAGCAAGCGCCTTCATTTTCCTGTTCAGCCCCTGAAGATCCAACACTCCAAGAAAAGGAAAATAATCTCCCAAATTAGGCACGCCCGCCAAGTGCATCGCTTCTTGAATCACACTCTTGAACCCTCTCTCGTCAATCTCCTTATCATCATACTTCTTCCCACACAACATCCGACAGCTCATCTCAGCAGTAAGGCACGAAACCTTAGCACTAAGATCGACAACATCATTTCCCCTTGCTGCTTCCTTGATGGAGTCAACAAAGAGTCCTACTTCTTATCTCCTCATGGATTGGAATGAAGCGATCTTGTGAGAACTGAGTAGCTGCAAGGTGCATAGTTTTCGCATGTTTCGCCAGTAGGGCCCGTAGGGTGCGAATACGAGCCCGCTTTGATCCCATGACAAGTACTTCAGAGCCAGGAGAGGGGGCCTGCTGGCGAAAACGAGGTCGTGTGTCTTGAGGAAAAGCTCGGCTGCCTCCGCGGATGAGACAACAATGATCGGGGTGAAACCGAATCGCATGAACATAATCGGGCCGTGTTTTTGGGCTATTTTATGCAAATCTGTATGTGGGTTTTTACCTAGCATGTGTAGATGTCCCAAGATAGGGAGTCCTTTGGGGCTTGGAGGTAAGTTTTTAGGTTTTTTCTTGCTTGTTAGCAATCTGTGAGGCAAAGAAGTTGATACAAAGAGTATGATTAGTGTTGGCCAAAACCAAGAAACCTCCATTTGTAACTGGATATTTTAATTTGTGTGTGTTTTGTTAGTCTATATCTTTTGTGGCTGCGGACAAAGATTTATAGCCTCTGTGGTGAGAAAGAGTTGAATATGTCTTCAATTAGTGGAAAGATAATGTTGAGGTCATTTTAGACTATAGTGGAATAAATGAGGATAGGAATTAAGGAGATGAAAGAGAGCCGGTGGGAGTTAAGTTCATTGATGTGGGCTCTTGTCATGGTTGAATTAACCAGATGATTCAAAATATCTTACTTGTTCATTTATAAATTATGAGAATAAGACTAGTGCAAAAACTTATGTGGACTCGAGTTTACATGATTATTTTTTTTTAAGTATCATTATTATGTATACAATGATCACTATTTAAATGCGAAGTTTATTTGTTTAAAAATTAATCGTTTTTTTTTACAAATGACACTTTCATATCTTAAAGTGATAATCAGATGATATAAAAGTAATCTTCGCGTAAACTTGGTGTATAGAAGACCTACTCTAAAATTAAATATTTATTTGAATTATGGATATTATTTCCATTTGCGAAGAAGAGAAAAAGGAAAGGAAAAAGGTTGATGATAAAAGGGAAAAAATGATTATTAAATTAGTAATATGCTCAACTATTTACAATAATCTTTTCATTTCTTTTGATGTCCCAAAATAGGGACTCCTTTAATGTTTTTATTTAGCAGTCTCTGAAGCAAAAAAGTTGATACAAAAAAACTCCATTTCTAGCTGGATAATAATTTGTGAGTGTTTTGTTGCTCAAAAATTTTATAGCATTTGTGGTGAGAAAGAGTGGATCTACTTCAGTTTGTGAAAACATAACGATGATGTCTATCTACAGTGGAATGAATTAATGAGGATAGAAGGATACAAATTAGAGCTTGTCATGATTGGTTACAATGTTGTCTGCACATGGATATTTATGGTATGAAATGAGTTATTGTTGTTAATGGCAGCTCGATTCTTCAAATTCCACTTGATATTTTATTCAGTTGAATCTTTTAACACATCGACTCAAGATATAGTGATTTATTGATTTTTTTATCTATATTGATATTGGTCCTGATAATTTTAACTTTTTTTATTTTTGTCCCTTAAATTTGTAAATAATTTGAGTCCTATTACCTTGCTCCAGCAAGTTATCGGTCGGTTACCTGCCATATGAACAACTAATTTTATTTTCATCATGCGCCACCTGATTTTTTTAATACATTAAAATTTAAATGAATGTTTTAAAGTACCACTAATGTGAATCAAGTTTATATATATCAATATTATGTATAAAAAAATTCATTGTTTAAAAATATAAAGTATTTTTTGAACAATGAAAGTGTGTGCATAACAGTAATAATTTTTATATATAACAGTGATAATTTTTACATATAATAGTGATATTAAAAAAATCAAGTTTACCATAAACTCGGGTTCGCACAAGTTTGCACAAGTTTTTGTCAATGTTTTATCATATTAATTGGGTCTGACTTACGGATCAAAGTCAGGGTCGTGGTTTGCATACTGGTCGGGTCCTAAACCCAATTAATTATACAGAAACCTGTTTAAAATAATTAGACAATTTTCTAAATTTTATTTGTGAATTTTAGATCAATTAAATCTTTTATACAATTTATTCAAACATTTTCATATATTAATATTCTGACATTTAATAAAAATGAAATGTGATTTACCCACATAAATTCTATTTTTTGTCGAGCCTGTTTATTTTTTTAATATTAAGAAAAGAAAAACTAAACAATTTTCTAAAGTTTTATATTTAATTTTCATATCTTTTTGGTGTTTGTAGATATAAAAAAAAAATTGAATGATACTCCATCATTCCCATAAAAGCATGCACCCCTAGCCGGGCACACAAAATAAGAAAATCAACTTTATTGACTTTTCAACTCCTTTTTTCAGGGGTATTTTTGGTCTTACAAAGCTGCAGAATAGTGATCATTTATTGATTAGCAAAAGTAAATGAATCTTAATTGTTCTCTCCAATCGGCCCCGACGAATCATGATAGAGAGGGAGATGGTTAAGATTGTGTGGGTTAGGGTTTGGAGATAGGCGAGAGAGTAAGATTCAGTGTTGCAGATGCGAGATCGGCGTGGGCTAGGGTTTGGAGAGCATCGTTGCTAAATACACACTCTTGACCATTGAGTGATTGATTGATGATTTTGATAGTTATGTAGTAATGATTTGGTAGTGATTTGTTTAATAATTTGATGATTATGATATTTGGTGTAATGATTTGATTATAATGATAGTTGGTGTAATGATGATGATGAATGTCGATTGTGGTGTTTTTTTTTTTTTTGGTTTCATTTTTTTTGTTTTTTTTATTATAATAATAAATTAAGATAATTAATTAATTAAGCATAAATATGTAGTTATTTTATATTTAAATTAATATTAAGGATCAATTTGATACAAATAATATTAAGCACTCTATAAACATGTGTTCAAATAATATTAAACATCAATTTAATGTAGTTTTAATTAATAATAAACATACATGAAATTTAAATGTCTTTTCCCCAATCTAAGAGATAAAAAATTTCAATTCTAATTAAATATCAGGAGCAATTTAGTACAAATAAATATTCCATCAAACATTTAAATAAAAAAATCTAAATAAATGTACTATTAATTGTTATTGTCGTCATCTGGGTTGTTGGGCTGGTTTTGGTGATAATATGGATATGGGTAGTCGTTCCACCAATAAGGTTATATTGGTTGGGTGAATTGTTCAGGAGGATATGCTTGTTGTGGTCCCCAATATCCAGGATTGGGCAACATTGCGGTACCAGCATGTTGGGCAATTACGTCAAGTCCAGTATTGACATAATTTGGACATTGTGGATCCTGACTAACTTGCTGGAACAACGAATTCGTGTTTTGCATCACGTGTCACAACCTATTTTGCGCTGAACCATGCATGGGATTGACGTGCACGTTGTTTTCTCCGTGTTCAGGGTTGTGCACTCTTAGATGTGTTATTCTTGCATACCATGCAGCATAATCCGGCGTAGTACGATCCGGAACTAGAGCTTCGGGATCCAGGTACCCGAGTGGGTAACCGTGATTGCCCATCTCGTTCCAATATGAGACCGTAGGCCCATACACCTTCTTGTAGCCCTTTGCCGCGACACCCAAATTTGAACGAGTACGATCGAAGTCGATCGGTGATGGGGGTATGCCCTGAACTCTCCCAAATTGTCGTGCAATCCTTTTAGGCATATACCCTTCGGCGTAGTCCAGAAATTGAATGCAACCGTGGAATAACGATGGGGCAGGTATTGATGCAGAAAGGCCGAACGGAGTCCAATTGACCTATAATATATGAAAAATATTTTTATAAGACATTTTATTACTTAGATTATAAATGACGTATTTGTATTAAGATGTCACTTGAGAATGAGAAACATACATGACTTGATGGGTAATTATCCAATAGCTTGCGATAATGTACAAGATCCTCTTTCTTCCGATTGAATCTTTGAGAGGCGTTCCATCGCAATGCTAGTGGGGTACCAGGGACATAATGAATAGCTTCGGCGCGTTTGCGCAACTCAATGAAGTACTCGTATATCCAGCACTGAAAAATTGTAATGAGTTTAAGTTATTATATGTAACAATATATTGATAACAGTGTATTGAATATCATTGAAAATATTATTGAAATGTAATTTTGACCTCAAGTAATGTCAAGCAACCCAAAATCCTTGTCGTGTTACGTCTGGATGCTGCCCCTAGTTGGTGATATAAATATGCCAATGTGGCGGCTCCTCATGCATAGTTAGGGACTTCAACATCGAGATCACCCAACACCTCTAGATAATGCTTGTGGATAGAATCACGCGTTTTATCAGGAAATAGTGTCGACCCCATCAAGTACCATAGGTAACCTCGAGCAATAGAGACCTTGCTCAGGTGGTTATTCTTTTGACACTCATCTCGTATGTTGTCAAGGATGGCGATACTTTGGTTTTGTCCCCTAGAGCCGCATGCATTCATCAATGCATCGTCAATACAACTTTCATCGCCAATTACGGGGAAGCCATTTATGTTCAAGCCTACATTGGAAAAAAATATTTTTATTATTAGTAAAATGAATTGATAAAAAAATTAAAATTTGATTTATTAAAAATTAGTTTTAGGGTTCCATTTACCAAGGATAGCATGTACGTCGTGGAGTGTGATCGTCATCTCCCCGAACGACATATGAAATGTGGTCGTCTCAGGGTGCCACCGTTTGACGAATGCTGTAATGAGGGGCATGTTGTTGGTTTGAAACATCATTTGCCCCATATCCTCCAATCCAGACTTTCTAATGAGGGCGATGTTGGGATTATACTTGAAAGTATGCTTTTACTTTGTATAATCAGACTGACTGAATTTCGGACTTATTTACTGAAATAAATTAACAGTTCCTTGTAACTAAAAGTACACCATTCACGACCTAGATGGAAATGAACAATCCATCGTGAAAGGTTGTAGTGTAAGGCTCAGATTGGTTTGTCTTGACCAAGAGATTACACTAGTGCATGACTGATGCATTGAAGAGGACCTACAGGAGGACAAATTCTTCATAACTGAACTAGGAAGAATTAGACCTCAGTGGTTAGTTATTTCTTAATCTTCGTCCTTTAAATAGGATTGTGTGTGGTTAGTAACTATTGCTTTGACTTATTACGGGTAGAGAATCAAGGAGATTCAATACTTTATATCTTGGGCAATATTATTGGTCACATGCGATTGCTAAGATTTAATACGGAGAATCGTGTGCAAGTACGCTTGTTCGTTTTGCCCCCTTGGGAGGTTCATAAGTTTTATCATACCAAATCTTGCAAGTGGAACTAGTTTCCGGTATGGATAATAATGTTGAACCGTTCCTTTACCAAGGATAAAAGATATTAATTAATGGAAAGCTATTTCAGTGGCTTGAATTAATTAATGGGCTAGATAATCTTAAACGCGGGAAATAATAACCGGGAGCCATATTAACTGTAATATGGTTTAAGATGGATAGTGCAATATTAATTATGTAGTGAGATTAATTAATATTTATGGGCTTGAATAATATTGTGGCTCAATATTGATAATTCAAGGTCCATTGGAAGGTCCAATCTTAATTCTCCTAAAGGCCCCCCAAGTAGCCCAACATAAAGTCCAATAACTGAAAAAGGTGTTTAAAAATAAAATAAATTTTGTTGCTTATTTTTCCTCATAGTTTTCGAAAATTATGAATAAAAGGGGAGAAAGATTTTCTTTGAATTTTGTTATGGAATGAAGATATGTATTCTTGGAATACAAGATTATCTCATTAAATTCAAGAAATCTCCCACTTGGTTATTCATATGGATTTTTCGAAAATTTTGAAAAAGAAGGATAAAGAAAGATTTTCTTGATTTTCTTGAACTGATATTATGGAAGATATGTATTCTTGGAATACAAGAATATCTCATAAATTCAAGAAGATCCAAATCTTGGAATCTTGATTCTTTCTTTTTCGAAAATTTCCATAACAAGATGAGGTGGGATTTTTGTGGAATATTTTAATTATGGAGAAAAGAATATATGAGATATATTCAAGATTTCTTGGAGATCAAGAAAAGATTTTCCCACATTGTTTTTTCCCCAAATTTTCGACCACCACCCCATCTATAAATAGGGGATGATTCTTTCATTCCCAAGTGCAATTCCATATGCTGGAAAAATTAGTAAATCCACAAAAGTGGTGCAACAAAGTTTATTTTTCCTTTTGTTAATTGTTAGCGAGTATCCTTCCACCGGATTGTCGAGCAAGGACTAGGGAATACTTGGGAAGGACTTTTGGTGTGTTTTCATATACAAGACCATTGACATTCCAAGAGGTAAGTTCACGTAAACTCGTAGTATTTCCGCATGCGTAGGATTTACGTGAATTGTTTATATGCATGATTTGTTGTTGAAATTATTATTTGAATTAATATGGGTTAATTCATGCTAGTAATAATTGTTAGAATTAAATTTGTATTTAAATATTTATCCCAAATAGATCCGGACAAATAATTCCCCAACAGGCGAAGGAATGATCGTCATGATCGAATGAATTCGATGACCAATCCTCAAGAGTTCTAATTCGAGTCTGGCCATCGAGGATCTTACGAAAAGTCTACATATTTTTTCATAAAAATGAACTCGTTAATTTACATATCGTAACCGTTTGAAATAATAATTAAAAAAAACATGTATTTTACTTACAGAATCATCCCATATTTTGTTTGCTCTGTGTGCTTTGAAAGCACACAACACACTTGGATCTAAAGGTCCTCCAGTCATGGATGTCGTCGTCAACCAATCACTATGTGGCGAAGACGAGGATGAGGTTTGTGTTGCGTGCGGATCACTTTCGTATTCATCCTCATCCCGGTGGCCTGAGTGATGAGATGTAGATGGGCCCTGGTGAGTTGAGTGATGAGATGTAGACGGGCCCTGGTGAGTGGGGTGAATGGAGTGATAAGACGTAGGCAGACCCATGTTAAGGGAATGATAAGATGCAGCCGCATCTGGAGGAGGGTCGGAGGCCATGACCATATGTGTTGATGGTGAAAATGAGGGGAATTCAATTGGGGAGTAATTGTGCAAATCATTGAAACTAATATCATTAGGTGTACGAAATGGAGCATACTGCATTGGAACAGATTGCTCGACATTAGGTTGGTAAGCAGGGGTGTTTAGATCTAACAATGTATTCCACTGAAAGTTTTGTAATTCGAGTTGTTCAGATTCAGTTGCATGCGCACGTTGTTCAGCTAGAACACATCGATTGCATACTCTACATAGTGCGGAGCAATCGGGGCAGAAGCGGCGGACATAGTGAACTAAGAAAAATCATATGAAATTATATATTTTAAATCAATACATCAATTGAAGCAACACCTTACAACATTTCAACTAATACCTTATAGCATACAAACTTCTACCTTACAGCATACAAACTAATATCTTACAACATACAAACTAATACCTTACAACATACAAACTAATACCTTACATCATACAAACTAATACCTTACATCATACAATCTTAAATCAACTATCCCTCTATATTACTAATAGAGAGTTTTTATTGCATATGTGTCATATTTTGGTGAGTTTTGATGATGTGTCAATCATTTAGAAAGTTTGATGCTTAGGTGTATTAATAATAATGATGTGTCATGTGTATTAATTGTGCAAAAAATTCAAATTTGATTCATACATTTTCACATAATTATAATAATTCAATCTAGCATACATATTAATATAATTATAATAAATTCATTCAAAATTAAATTAAAAAATAAATAATAAAATTATATAATCCATTTCATACAAACTATAAATTGAAATTATTATGGGTTAATTCATGCTAGTAATAATTGTTAGAATTAAATTTGTATTTAAATATTTATCCCAAATAGATCCGGACAAATAATTCCCCAACAGGCGAAGGAATGATCGTCATGATCGAATGAATTCGATGACCAATCCTCAAGAGTTCTAATTCGAGTCTGGCCATCGAGGATCTTACGAAAAGTCTACATATTTTTTCATAAAAATGAACTCGTTAATTTACATATCGTAACCGTTTGAAATAATAATTAAAAAAAACATGTATTTTACTTACAGAATCATCCCATATTTTGTTTGCTCTGTGTGCTTTGAAAGCACACAACACACTTGGATCTAAAGGTCCTCCAGTCATGGATGTCGTCGTCAACCAATCACTATGTGGCGAAGACGAGGATGAGGTTTGTGTTGCGTGCGGATCACTTTCGTATTCATCCTCATCCCGGTGGCCTGAGTGATGAGATGTAGATGGGCCCTGGTGAGTTGAGTGATGAGATGTAGACGGGCCCTGGTGAGTGGGGTGAATGGAGTGATAAGACGTAGACAGACCCATGTTAAGGGAATGATAAGATGCAGCCGCATCTGGAGGAGGGTCGGAGGCCATGACCATATGTGTTGATGGTGAAAATGAGGGGAATTCAATTGGGGAGTAATTGTGCAAATCATTGAAACTAATATCATTAGGTGTACGAAATGGAGCATACTGCATTGGAACAGATTGCTCGACATTAGGTTGGTAAGCAGGGGTGTTTAGATCTAACAATGTATTCCACTGAAAGTTTTGTAATTCGAGTTGTTCAGATTCAGTTGAATGCGCACGTTGTTCAGCTAGAACACATCGATTGCATACTCTACATAGTGCGGAGCAATCGGGGCAGAAGCGGCGGACATAGTGAACTAAGAAAAATCATAAGAAATTATATATTTTAAATCAATACATCAATTGAAGCAACACCTTACAACATTTCAACTAATACCTTATAGCATACAAACTTCTACCTTACAGCATACAAACTAATATCTTACAACATACAAACTAATACCTTACAACATACAAACTAATACCTTACATCATACAAACTAATACCTTACATCATACAATCTTAAATCAACTATCCCTCTATATTACTAATAGAGAGTTTTTATTGCATATGTGTCATATTTTGGTGAGTTTTGATGATGTGTCAATCATTTAGAAAGTTTGATGCTTAGGTGTATTAATAATAATGATGTGTCATGTGTATTAATTGTGCAAAAAATTCAAATTTGATTCATACATTTTCACATGATTATAATAATTCAATCTAGCATACATATTAATATAATTATAATAAATTCATTCAAAATTAAATTAAAAAATAAATAATAAAATTATATAATCCATTTCATACAAACTATAAATTGAAATTATTATGGGTTAATTCATGCTAGTAATAATTGTTAGAATTAAATTTGTATTTAAATATTTATCCCAAATAGATCCGGACAAATAATTCCCCAACAGGCGAAGGAATGATCGTCATGATCGAATGAATTCGATGACCAATCCTCAAGAGTTCTAATTCGAGTCTGGCCATCGAGGATCTTACGAAACGTCTACATATTTTTTCATAAAAATGAACTCGTTAATTTACATATCGTAACCGTTTGAAATAATAATTAAAAAAAACATGTATTTTACTTACAGAATCATCCCATATTTTGTTTGCTCTGTGTGCTTTGAAAGCACACAACACACTTGGATCTAAAGGTCCTCCAGTCATGGATGTCGTCGTCAACCAATCACTATGTGGCGAAGACGGGGATGAGGCTTGTGTTGCGTGCGGATCACTTTCGTATTCATCCTCATCCCGGTGGCCTGAGTGATGAGATGTAGATGGGCCCTGGTGAGTTGAGTGATGAGATGTAGACGGGCCCTGGTGAGTGGGGTGAATGGAGTGATAAGACGTAGGCAGACCCATGTTAAGGGAATGATAAGATGCAGCCGCATCTGGAGGAGGGTCGGAGGCCATGACCATATGTGTTGATGGTGAAAATGAGGGGAATTCAATTGGGGAGTAATTGTGCAAATCATTGAAACTAATATCATTAGGTGTACGAAATGGAGCATACTGCATTGGAACAGATTGCTCGACATTAGGTTGGTAAGCAGGGGTGTTTAGATCTAACAATGTATTCCACTGAAAGTTTTGTAATTCGAGTTGTTCAGATTCAGTTGCATGCGCACGTTGTTCAGCTAGAACACATCGATTGCATACTCTACATAGTGCGGAGCAATCGGGGCAGAAGCGGCGGACATAGTGAACTAAGAAAAATCATATGAAATTATATATTTTAAATCAATACATCAATTGAAGCAACACCTTACAACATTTCAACTAATACCATATAGCATACAAACTTCTACCTTACAGCATACAAACTAATATCTTACAACATACAAACTAATACCTTACAACATACAAACTAATACCTTACATCATACAAACTAATACCTTACATCATACAATCTTAAATCAACTATCCCTCTATATTACTAATAGAGAGTTTTTATTGCATATGTGTCATATTTTGGTGAGTTTTGATGATGTGTCAATCATTTAGAAAGTTTGATGCTTAGGTGTATTAATAATAATGATGTGTCATGTGTATTAATTGTGCAAAAAATTCAAATTTGATTCATACATTTTCACATGATTATAATAATTCAATCTAGCATACATATTAATATAATTATAATAAATTCATTCAAAATTAAATTAAAAAATAAATAATAAAATTATATAATCCATTTCATACAAACTATAAATTGAAATTATTATGGGTTAATTCATGCTAGTAATAATTGTTAGAATTAAATTTGTATTTAAATATTTATCCCAAATAGATCCGGACAAATAATTCCCCAACAGGCGAAGGAATGATCGTCATGATCGAATGAATTCGATGACCAATCCTCAAGAGTTCTAATTCGAGTCTGGCCATCGAGGATCTTACGAAAAGTCTACATATTTTTTCATAAAAATGAACTCGTTAATTTACATATCGTAACCGTTTGAAATAATAATTAAAAAAAACATGTATTTTACTTACAGAATCATCCCATATTTTGTTTGCTCTGTGTGCTTTGAAAGCACACAACACACTTGGATCTAAAGGTCCTCCAGTCATGGATGTCGTCGTCAACCAATCACTATGTGGCGAAGACGAGGATGAGGTTTGTGTTGCGTGCGGATCACTTTCGTATTCATCCTCATCCCGGTGGCCTGAGTGATGAGATGTAGATGGGCCCTGGTGAGTTGAGTGATGAGATGTAGACGGGCCCTGGTGAGTGGGGTGAATGGAGTGATAAGACGTAGGCAGACCCATGTTAAGGGAATGATAAGATGCAGCCGCATCTGGAGGAGGGTCGGAGGCCATGACCATATGTGTTGATGGTGAAAATGAGGGGAATTCAATTGGGGAGTAATTGTGCAAATCATTGAAACTAATATCATTAGGTGTACGAAATGGAGCATACTGCATTGGAACAGATTGCTCGACATTAGGTTGGTAAGCAGGGGTGTTTAGATCTAACAATGTATTCCACTGAAAGTTTTGTAATTCGAGTTGTTCAGATTCAGTTGAATGCGCACGTTGTTCAGCTAGAACACATCGATTGCATACTCTACATAGTGCGGAGCAATCGGGGCAGAAGCGGCGGACATAGTGAACTAAGAAAAATCATATGAAATTATATATTTTAAATCAATACATCAATTGAAGCAACACCTTACAACATTTCAACTAATACCATATAGCATACAAACTTCTACCTTACAGCATACAAACTAATATCTTACAACATACAAACTAATACCTTACAACATACAAACTAATACCTTACATCATACAAACTAATACCTTACATCATACAATCTTAAATCAACTATCCCTCTATATTACTAATAGAGAGTTTTTATTGCATATGTGTCATATTTTGGTGAGTTTTGATGATGTGTCAATCATTTAGAAAGTTTGATGCTTAGGTGTATTAATAATAATGATGTGTCATGTGTATTAATTGTGCAAAAAATTCAAATTTGATTCATACATTTTCACATAATTATAATAATTCAATCTAGCATACATATTAATATAATTATAATAAATTCATTCAAAATTAAATTAAAAAATAAATAATAAAATTATATAATCCATTTCATACAAACTATAAATTGAAATTATTATGGGTTAATTCATGCTAGTAATAATTGTTAGAATTAAATTTGTATTTAAATATTCATCTCGAATAGATCCGGGCAAATAATTCCCCAACAACTGGTATCAGAGCCTCGGTTTCGGGCTCTGAATTTTAAATTGTAATTTAATTCGCTGTCATTAAATTTGAAATTGGATAGTAGAATTGCTAGATCTTTTTTGTAGGTATCCAATTGTCATGGAATTTAATGTGTTTATTTATGCATGCATATAAATTGTGGTTTTTTAATTCGATTAGTTCGGATTCGTTTTGCCTCGTGAGAAAATCCACGAGTAGATTAGAATTTGTTTGATTTGATCAATGTAATAGACTAGTCTAGATCTAGGTTTATTTATTTTTGTAAAATAAATTATAACCGGATCGGAAAATGGAGGCGGAGACGAAGAATTAAAAGATGGGATCCGGAATCGGGCGTAGGCAGCGTGTGTCATAAACGAACGCAAAAGGGAGGCACTGCGACGACGCAGACCTTGGGCCGGCGAAGGCGAGGCGAGGGGCCGAAAGGCTGGCCGGAGGGCAACGGCGGGGATCAGGCCGGAAAGATGGGAGAGCGCTAAACAGCCGAGCGGCGATTATGGTAATATGAAGCGGCGTCTTGTGACGAGCGATCTAGCCAAAGTATGTAGTGTGTGTGATCACAGGCGTCATGAATGGGGTGACAATCACGCCTGGTGAGCCGATCTGAGGCGGCCCAATGCCTGGTGAGCTGCGCCTGGCCCGGCAATGTAGAACAGCGGCGAAGCGTGGCTACTAAGTAGCGAGGTAATGGTGACGTATGTGGCCCCGGCAATATAAGCCTTGTGAGGCGGCGTGGTGATCACTATTGGTATGGTATTCTTAAGATTAAATGGTAATGAGGATGTCGTCTGGCAGCCCTTGTGGCGTATCGTCGACAACGGCGGGAAGTGGGCGGGGCGGGCACTCCGACCCCGAAATGGGTCGATGACGTGTCTTAACAAGACTTTTTTTTTTAAACGGTCAAATGGGAGCTTTTCGAGACGAACGATGAAGGCTATGAAGACGATTTCTCAAGATCAAGACATGACAAAATTAACCATGACAGTTGGATAAATGTGCCCAATATGTTTAATTTTTGTCTTGATGTGTATGCATTATTTATGCTTATTTAAATTGTGTTTAAATTTGCGATGCATGAGAAAATATTTTGAAAAATCTCACTTTCGAAAATTACTAAGTATGTTTAAACAATTAATTGACAATTTTATTTCGGATAATAAAATTGAATTATTTATTGACCTCCATGATTTATTTATTTGTGAATGCTTTTGGAGAAATTCCCCCCATGGGATGGTCAAAAGATAGCTTTCACATGAATAAATTCCTAACGGATGATTGTGGATTATTACTAGTGGCGACGATGACCCTCCCCACGAGGCTCGTTCAAAGCGAAATAATAATTCTGTATTTAATCATGGTTATTACTTAGGTATAAAATTGATATGCATATACTTCCCCGAAGTCCCTGTCAATTTTATATTGGTCAAGTGGGAGCCAACTATTAATCTGGATATTAAAGGTTTGTAACTGTTCTTGTTTGTAACCTGCTTGAATGTGTTTAAATAATGACCCACCCCACGTGGCTTATTTAAACTGTTTCGAGATGTTGGCTGATGCATGTTCATATTTTTTGGAGATTTTAATATGAAACATGTGATCGAATTTTGTGATATATTTGTGCTTATGCATATTATTATTTATTTCAGTTCATCATGTCGCAACCTTTTAATTCACTGCTATTATACTTAAAGTCAATAGAATATGTATGGAAACTATATTGTTTGGAAACGAAAAATTATAATTGTCCTAACTGCACAAAAGCACAAGTGGATTCTTGACACACCAAAATCAGATAAGCCAACTGACGAGTCAAAAATGCGGGATTCGTCAGATCACCTTGCGAGAGATGTCGTCGCTGAAAATGGTGGAGGGCAAACTCGTAAGGGATTACATCCTCAAAATTGATGGCTCATCTGAACAAACTTGAGGTTCTGAGTGCAGATTATAATCTGGAGACTCAGATGAATTTGGTATTTCACTCTCTGCCCAAAAGTTTCTGAGCATTTTGGCCTCGCTAGCTGATTTGTTGCAAGCTTTGGTCTCGGCAGAGATGTTGATGGGGCACCAAACTCAAGCTTTGACGGCAAGTGGTTTGTCTTCATTTTCTAGGTTAATGGGAGGCAAGAAGAAGAAGATGACCAAAAGTCATAAGCAATCAGACTCAATTGTTGCCATGGGAAATGGTAAGATGAGGAATGCTTGTGGTGTCAAGGAAAATCCAAAGAGGAAGTGCTTAAGCTGCGGTGAAAGAGGACAATGGAGGTTTGCATGTTCCAACCCCAAAAGGGACGGAAAGAAAGGTAATTCTCACGCACTAGTTGTTGAAACTTGTTTAGCGGCGTATACTTCTCATTCGTGGGTAGTTGATACGAGATCCACTAATCATGTTTGCTTCACGGGTTCAAACTGATCCGGCAACTTAGTGGGAATGAGATCCTCATCACACTGGGCGATGTTACGAAAGTAGCGGTTATTGCAATACTTTGCAATGCTACGTAAGTAACGGTTATTGTAATGCTACGTAAGTAGCAGATATTGCAGTGCTACATGAGTAGTGGTCAAAGCAGTGGGAGAAGTGCACCTATCTTTTGAAGATAAAGTTTTTTTAAGAGATTATCTTTATGTTCCCAGTTTTAGAAAGAATTCACTTTCAGTTTCTAAAAATTCTATTAATGGATACTTAGTTTCTTCTAATAAGAATGACATCATTTCTTGAAATGATGAGTGTATCTGTTATGGGACATTGGTCGAATAATCTCCATACAATTAATTGTGCACACCACTCAAGAAATGCATCTATAACACATCAATTGTTTCCAATAAAAGAAAACGTTCATCAGACGTGAACGAAACACTTCTATGGCATCTGAGATTGGGACATATTAATCCAAAGAGGATCCAAAGGTTGGTGAAAGACGGTTCACTGGAGTCTCTCCAAATTGAACCAATTCCAACCTGTGAATCATGTTTGGAGGGTAAAATGACCAAGAGGGCATTCGGAGCCTAGGGGAATAGAGCCAAAGAAGTGTTAGAAATCATTCACACAGACGTATGTGGTCCAATGTCAACCATGGCAAGAGGAGGTTACGAGTATTTCGTCACTTTTATTGATGACTACTCGAGGTACGGTTATATTTTCCTTATGAAGCATAAATCTGAGACCTTTGAGAAATTCAAACAATTTAAGGCTCAAGCAGAGAATCATAGGGAAAAACGTATCAAGTCTCTACGATCCGATCGTGGAGGCGAGTACCTCAGCGATGAGTTTTTGAACTACCTGTCAAATGAAGGGATTGCATCCCAGCTGACTGCACCCGGAACCCCTCAACAAAACGGGGTTGCAGAGCAAAGAAATAGAACTCTTTTGGAAATGGTTAGATCAATGATGTGTTATTCGGATCTTCCCAAGTCGTTCTGGGGTCATGCCTTGGAAACAGCGGCTTACATTCTGAACTTGGAGCCATCCAAATTGGTTCCCAAAACTCCCAAAGAATTGTGGACCGGGCGGAAGCCTAGTTTGAGATACATGAGAATTTGGGGGTGTCCGGCCTACGTGTTGGACAAGGAAGCCGGAAATGGATCCTCGATCGAGAATTAAAAAAGGTCATTTATAGGATACCCTGAGGGAACAAAAGGGTGTATGTTATATGGTCCCAAAGATCAAAAGGTGGTAATAAGCACCCACTTTAGATTTTTGGAGGAAGACTATATGAACGAAAGAAGACCCAGAAGTGAAATTACCTTAAGTGAGCTAAGGGGGCTAACCTCATTGCCAATTGTACAAGATGATATACCAAACGACACACTTTCACATTTGGAACCTCATCGTAGTGGGAGGGGTTGTTAGATGTTCCCGAGAGATTCATGGGGATAGGAGAGTCCCGGATTTGATTCCCGGACAAGATTTAATCGGACCCATGGACATATGATGAGGCAATCCAAGATAAGGATGCGGTTTCTTGGCAAAAGGCAATGAAAGCGTAAATGTGGTCTATGGATCATAACAGTGTGGGAGCTAGTCGAACCACTTAACGGGGTTAAACCCATTGGTTGAAAGTGGGTATACAAGAGAAAGAGGGACCGTGACGGGAAGGTGGAAACCTTCAAGGCAAGGCTTGTGGCGAAAGGTTATACTCAGAAAGAAGGGCTCGACTATGAGGAAACCTTTTCACCTGTAGCAATGCTCAAGTCCATCCGGATTCTCTTGTCGATAGTCTGCAAGATCTCGATTTTGAAATCGGCAAATGGATGTAAAGACAAACTTTTCCTTAACGGAAGTCTTGATGAGGAAATCTATATGCAACAACCCCAAGGCTTCATTGAAAAGGGCCAAGAACACCTAGTTTGTAAGCTCATGAAGTCCATTTACGGACTCAAACAGCATCCGAGCTTGGAACCAATGTTTTGATCATGTTATAAAGTCTTATGGGTTTGATCAAAACGAGTTCGAAAGTTGTGTGTACAAAAAGCGTGTGCGGACCGCATTGGTACTCTTAGTACTATCGTGAGAGCGACATTCTCGCTCATCGGGAACGATGTAAAGGTGTTATCGGGCGTAAGGGCATGGCTTTCAAAAAAGCGGTTTGATATGAAGGACTTAGAGGAAGCGGGCACATCCTTGGGATCAAGATCACTTTCGAGATCGCAAGAAAAAGATGATAGGCTTATCGCAAAAGCTTCATACATAGACAATGTCTTGAAAGCGTTTCAAAGATGCAGATTCCAAGAAAGGCCGTACCTTTCGGGCATGGAATCCATCTATCAAGGAAATGTGCCCTAAGACACAAAAAGGAGATAGATGACATGAAAGGCTTTCCTTATGCTTTGGTACATCGGAAGCCTTATGTATGCAATCTTGTGTCGAGACCGGGATATCCGCTTTGCCGTTGGCATGGTGGCAAGATATCAAAGTAACCCGGGGAAAGAACATTGGACAACAGTTAAAAACATTCTGAAGTATCTGAAAAGAACTCAAGATAGAATGTTGGTTTATCAGTCAGATAGTCTAATCCCCATCGCTACATGGACTCGGATTTCCAATCAGACATAGATTCCAGAAACTATCTGCCTCAGTTGGTGTGCTTTCATTTGGGAAGTGTAGCCATGAAATGGACGAGTGTGAAGCAGAAATGCATCACTGACTCAACCATATAAGCCGGGTAAGTAGCTGCTTGTGAAGCAGTGAAGGAACCATTTTGGCTCTAGACCTTCTTAGTGGACTTGGAAGGAGTTCCGAATTTGTCTAGCAATATTTGCTAGGGGCAGTTGCAAATTCAAGGGAACCAAGAGTCCACGAGTCAAACAAGCACACTGAAGGAAAGAAATCTTAGACGAGAAATCGTTAAGAGAGTAGATGTAGAGGTGGCAAAGATCGCGTCAGAAGACAACCGAGCTAATCCATTCACAAATGGTCTGCCTCAGAATACATTCGAGAGACATGTGAAAGGAATGGGTGTCAAGACCGTTGCCAATCTGCTTTGAGTATAAGTGGGAGACATTATTAGGTTCGTGTAGGTGACATTAGTTGTCACGTACTACACGAGACATGTTGTAGTATACTTAAAAGCAAACTTTGAGTATAAGTGGGAGATTGTTAAGATTATACTGGAAAGTATGTTTTTACTTTGTATAATCAGACTGACTGAATTTCTGAATTATTTACTAAAATAAATTGTTTATCACTGATGCTTTAAATATCATCGAATGTTACATATATTTACTGCATAACTGTTCAATAAATAGTACGTGTTACATTGTAGTTAATTTAGTGATACTAGATCACAGAAGATTAAATTAACAGTTCCTTGTAACTAAAAGTACACCATTCACGACCTAGATGGAAATAAACAATCCATCGTGAAAGGTTGTAGTGTAAGGCTCAGATTGGTTTGTCTTGACCAAGAGATTACACTAGTGCATGACTGATGCATTGAAGAGGACCTACACGAGGACAAATTCTTCAGAACTGAACTAGGAAGAATTAGACCTCAGTGGTTAGTTATTTCTTAATCTTCGTCCCTTAAATAGGATTGCGTGTGGTTAGTAACTATTGCTTTGACTTATTACGGGTAGAGAATCAAGGAGATTCAATACTTTATATCTTGGGCAATATTATTGGTCACATGCGATTGCTAAGATTTAATACGGAGAATCGTGTGCAAGTACGCTTGTTCGTTTTGCCCCCTTGGGAGGTTCATAAGTTTTATCATACCAAATCTTGCAAGTGGAACTAGTTTCCGGTATGGATAATAATGTTGAACCGTTCCTTTACCAAGGATAAAAGATATTAATTAATGGAAAGCTATTTCAGTGGCTTGAATTAATTAATGGGCTAGATAATCTTAAACGCGGGAAATAATAACCGGGAGCCATATTAACTGTAATATGGGCTAAGATGGATAGTGCAATATTAATTATGTAGTGGAATTAATTAATATTTATGGGCTTGAATAATATTGTGGCTCAATATTGATAATTCAAGGTCCATTGGAAGGTCCAATCTTAATTCTCCTAAAGGCCCCCCAAGTAGCCCAACATAAAGTCCAATAACTGAAAAAGGTGTTTAAAAATAAAATAAATTTTGTTGCTTATTTTTCCTCATATTTTTCGAAAATTATGAATAAAAGGGGAGAAAGATTTTCTTTGAATTTTGTTATGGAATGAAGATATGTATTCTTGGAATACAAGATTATCTCATTAAATTCAAGAAATCTCCCACTTGGTTATTCATATGGATTTTTCAAAAATTTTGAAAAAGAAGGATAAAGAAAGATTTTCTTGATTTTCTTGAAAAGATATTATGGAAGATATGTATTCTTGGAATACAAGAATATCTCATAAATTCAAGAAGATCCAAATCTTGGAATCTTGATTCTTTCTTTTTCGAAAATTTCCATAACAAGATGAGGTGGGATTTTTGTGGAATATTTTAATTATGGAGAAAAGAATATATGAGATATATTCAAGATTTCTTGGAGATCAAGAAAAGATTTTCCCACATTGTTTTTTCCCCAAATTTTCGACCACCACCCCATCTATAAATAGGGGATGATTCTTTCATTCCCAAGTGCAATTCCATATGCTGGAAAAATTAGTAAATCCACAAAAGTGGTGCAACAAAGTTTATTTTTCCTTTTGTTAATTTTTCGCGAGTATCCTTCCACCAGATTATCGAGCAAGGACTAGGGAATACTTGGGAAGGACTTTTGGTGTGTTTTCATATACAAGACCATTGACATTCCAAGAGGTAAGTTCACGTAAACTCGTAGTATTTCCACATGCTTAGGTTTTACGTGAATTGTTTATATGCATGATTTGTTGTTGAAATTATTATTTGAATTAATATGGGTTAATTCATGCTAGTAATAATTGTTAGAATTAAATTTGTATTTAAATATTTATCCCGAATAGAACCGGACAAATAATTCCCCAACAGGCGAAGGAATGATCGTCATGATCGAATGAATTCGATGACCAATCCTCAAGAGTTCTAATTCGAGTCTGGCCATCGAGGATCTTACGAAACGTCTACATATTTTTTCATAAAAATGAACTCGTTAATTTACATATCGTAACCGTTTGAAATAATAATTAAAAAAAACATGTATTTTACTTACAGGATCATCCCATATTTTTTTTGCTCTGTGTGCTTTGAAAGCACTCAACACACTTGGATCTAAAGGTCCTCCAGTCATGGATGTCGTCGTCAACCAATCACTATGTGGCGAAGACGGGGATGAGGCTTGTGTTGCGTGCGGATCACTTTCGTATTCATCCTCATCCCGGTGGCCTGAGTGATGAGATGTAGATGGGCCCTGGTGAGTTGAGTGATGAGATGTAGACGGGCCCTGGTGAGTGGAGTGAATGGAGTGATAAGACGTAGACAGGCCCATGTTAAGGGAATGATAAGATGCAACCGCATCCGGAAGAGGGTCGG
This sequence comes from Stenogyne calaminthoides, assembly GCA_037126765.1. Classification (NCBI taxonomy): domain Eukaryota; kingdom Viridiplantae; phylum Streptophyta; class Magnoliopsida; order Lamiales; family Lamiaceae; genus Stenogyne; species Stenogyne calaminthoides. The sequence continues at coordinate 16,998,717 of JBBCBC010000006.1, forward strand.
AGGCCATGACCATATGTGTTGATGGTGAAAATGAGGGGAATTCAATTGGGGAGTAATTGTGCAAATCATTGAAACTAATATCATTAGGTGTACGAAATGGAGCATACTGCATTGGAACAGATTGCTCGACATTAGGTTGGTAAGCAGGGGTGTTTAGATCGAACAATGTTTTCCACTGAAAGATTTGTAATTCGAGTTGTTCAGATTCAGTTGCATGCACACGTTGTTCAGCTAGTACACATCGATTGCATACTCTACATAGTGCGGAGCAATCGGGGCAGAAGCGGCGTGACATAGTGAACTAAGAAAAAACATATGAAATTATATATTTTAAATCAATACATCAATTGAAGCAACATCTTACAACCTTTCAACTAATGTCTTATAGCATACAAACTACTACCTTACAGCATACAAACTAATATCTTACAACATACAAACTAATACCTTACAACATACAAACTAATACCTTACATCATACAATCTTAAATCAACTATCCCTCTATATTACTAATAGAGAGTTTTTATTGCTTATGTGTCATATTTTGGTGAGTTTTGATGATGTGTCAATCATTTAGAAAGTTTGATGCTTAGGTGTATTAATAATAATGATGTGTCATGTGTATTAATTGTGCAAAAAATTCAAAATTGATTCATACATTTTCACATGATTATAATAATTCAATCTAGCATACATATTAATATAATTATAATAAATTCATTCAAAATTAAATTAAAAAATAAATAATAAAATTATATAATCCATTTCATACAAACTATAAATTGAAAAATCGAAACATAACAAAATTTATAATCCATATAATTATATAATCGAAACATAATAAAATTTATAATCCATATAATTTTTTTTTATACAAACTTTTACATGTGTTATTTATTTATTTAAAAAAATTGAAAAAAATTACAAATATATGCATACTTCTCCTATTAATTTTGAATTGATTTATTAATTATGCAATAAATTCAAAATCAATTTCATACCTTTTCACATGATTATAATAATTCAACATAGCATACACATTGATATAATTATAATAAATTCATTCAAAATTAAATTAAAAAATAAATAATAAAATTATATGCCTACCTATGATTCCGATTATCATTCATTAAATTATAAAATTGGAAAATTATAAAATTTCTAACACATAATAAAATTATGTTTGTTATATATACACTACACACATTAATAAAAAATTGATATTGATAACTTTTTTTATATTATTTTAATAAGGGGATGATGTAGGTGATAATTATTTGCATATTAATAATTTTTTTCAAATTTTAAAGTATAGTTCTCGTGAATTATTGTAAAGTACCTTGCTTTTTACAAATGGAGTGTAATCGTAGTATTTTTTGGTATACCATTATGTAAGTAAAATGAGACCTATATTAATAATCGTAAGTTGCATTATAATTTAATTAAATTCAATTAATTAAAATATACACACACAAGTAAATCAATTTACTTTACTTTTATTTGTTAACAAATTCACATAAAACTTTACTTTTATTTGTAAATGCAATTAAACTACTACTTTACAACAATTCAAGTTACACTTTACAGCATATAGACTACCAATTTACAGCATACAAAATGTTACTATACATCAATTCAACTAATACCTTATAATAAAAAATAAAATATACCAAACAACCGAGAAAAGAAAACACACCTTGAAGGTGGCGACGTCGGGCGGCAGCAGGCGGTGGTCGGCGGCAGACGGCGGGCGGCGTCAAGTATGCGGTAGCCTGGCTAATACTTCGACTGTTAAACAATAATTTATTATTACGTTTCAAAAAATAAAACAAATAAGAATAAAAAAGTAAAAATAATAATAATAATAATATATATATATATAGTAATGATATAGAACCAACTATCTTATTTTTTATGGAACCAGATTAATGACGTGTCATGCCAACTATTCCCTAAATCATGAACCATAAACCCTAAATCATGAACCATTCGGAAAGGGTGAACCATGAACCATTTCTCGACCGAGGGTTTGGGTAAAGGCCGTAAAAAAAGAAAAAATTGAATTGAGTGAAAAAAATAAAACTTTAAAAAAAAAAAAATTACATTTTTTTTACCGCCTGCCGGACCCAACTTCGCCGTAATCGAACCGGGCAGGCGAAAGTGGTTCATGGTTCACCCCGACCAATGGTTCATGATATAGGGTTTATGGTTCATGGTTTAGGGAATAGTTGGCATGACACGTCATTAATCTAGTTCCATAAAAAACCAGATAGTTGGTTCTATATCATTACTCTATATATATATAACAACGGTAGGCGGTGGTCGGTCGGAAGGAGGCGGTGGTCGGCGTTGGAAGGTGGCTTCTGCACTTGCAAGACAAAAGACAATGGGAGTGTGAAGTGTGAAAATATTTGAGTGGGAGGTTATGGTTATATTGGAGGAGATATTGGTGTATTTATGGTGGTGAATTGGGTGAATTAGGGTGAGAATATTAATAGAGCCGGACCATGATATGAAAAAAAAAAAAAAAAAAACTGTTGTCGCGTCGCGGGCGCGACAGCCAGGCGAATGTCGCGCGCTTGGCGCGACAGAGGATTCTGTGTCGCGTTGTTTTGGCGACAACAGGCTTTTCAGACTCCGTGTTGTGAGCTTCAGACTCCGTGTTGCGCGCCATGTCAGTTTCTTTTGACTACACTTTTCAGACTTTTGACTCTGCTTTAATTTGAATTATTTGACCAAAAATTTAATACTGTTAGGGTGTGATTGGTATGTTGGAGTAGTTAGGGAATTGAAACTAATACTTTTATAAATATGAAACTAATACTTTTATAAACATGAAACTAATACTTTTATAGTCATTCACTAATACTTTTATAAACATGAAACTAATATTGTTATAAACATGAAACTAATACTTTTATATTCATTAACTAATACTTTTATAAACATGAAACTAATACTTTATAAATATGAAACTAATACTTTTATATTCATTAACTAATACTTTTATAAACATGAAACTAATACTTTATAAATATGAAACTAAAATTTTATATTCATTAACTAATACTTTTATAAACATGAAACTAATACTTTATAAATATGAAACTACCAAATTTTATATTCATTCGCTAATACTTTTATATGGTTGAATTAATACTTTATAATTATGGAACCAATATACTTTAAAATCAAATTAACTAATACTTAAAAAATTAAACGATCTCAACAAAATTACTTAAATTTACTAATATTAGCATGAAAATTAAAATACAACGACAGAAACATCCATAACACTTCAAGACTTCGTGTCCTAATCTGTTTCATACAACTCGTCACTTTCTTCTTCACTCTTTTCATCCCGAGGGGGAGGGTAGTCTAGTTCATCATCAGTACTCTCTTCACCGGGAACTTCCCCCGGATGCACCCTGGAGTCGCTGGGAGGTATTCATGGCCATAATCTTGTGCACTCCAATGGCTGAACAATAAACTAAAGGATAGAAATAGTGGGTCTCCATGAGTCATATACGCAGCCGACAACGAGTTTTTCTACACATATTAGCATACCAATTTTTTAAAACACGAGAAAGGAAGCAAAAATAGAAGTACTATTTCCAACTATTACTATTACCTCGATCAAACTTGTCCATACGTCCAGGTGTGCACGCATGAGGTTGGTCGATCTATCCCAAACTACAGTACGAAGACTGATGATGTATTTGAAAAGTCTCCAACTTCGACGCAATTTTCGAACTCTGATTTGAACATCATTTGGGTGGAAATTATAATCAAAACTAATATTTATGTGTCGTGTAGCGCCAACTATTGAAAGCATATTATCATTTTTCCAAAACCAACGACCCTCTCTATTTTCTTTTACAAGAAACTCAACCAGAGACTCAGTTATCTCTTTAGCCCACCCTTCTCCATAAAAAAAGTAAATCTTGTTGATTCATATTTGAATCAGCTAATATGTGCAATTGTGGCTAAATTATTTTTAATTGTGAATCCTGAGACTCTATTACATAGGTAGAGAACACACCAATAATAACATCGCGACAAAATATAATAAAGTGAGCAGGTTCGTATTGTTAAATCAGTTCAGGACGACAAGAGAAGGCAGGCGAGGCAGAGCGCGTGGGGCGCGTGTCGCGCCAATCGCGCGACACGGATTTCTGTGTCGTGCGCCCCATGCGACAGGCCAGCGCGACACGACCTTCTGTGTCGCGCGCCCCATGCGACAAGTAGAGGTGATTAGATTAATTAAGGTGTGTTAATTGGTGTTGGTAGTAATTTAGTAAAGTGGCATTTTTGAAATTATAATGGCTTAGTGAGGGTATAATTATTTTGAGTGTTTTTGCCATTTTAGGGACGTGCATGTTTCTTTGGGACGTCCCAAAAAGGAAAACGTGCACGTTTTTATGGGACGGAGAGAGTAATATTTAGAATAAATTATTATTTTTTAAATCCCCCCACCCCACCCCACCCCAACTAATTTAATGAATTAGTAAAACAAATAATGTCAAATAAATATAAAATTCAATAAACATTGTCATCATGGGACTGTCACATAAGCATTGAACAATTTGGTGATATATTAATATTCGGTAAGTGGACCAATTTCAAAATTTGTGTAAACTTATAGAATCAAAATAAAAAAAGTTAAAACTATTGGCACCAATATCAAAATTATAATAGTCAAAGTGACTTAGTTTATGAGGTTAGAACACCACTACCTAAACCAAAAGGTCCTAGGTTCGAGACACGCTGCCCCCACTTTAATGAGATTTAAGTGGTGGAGATTTTCCACCCTCCTTGGGGATTTTTCGCCCTTTATGGGTTTGTTACAGAGAGTACAGAAGCAATTTGCGGTGTCAAGACGTTAAAAGCAAAAAGATGCGTAACACCTTGTGGTGGTTGTTGCCGTTGCAGTGGCAGTTCCGGTCGATAGCAAGACGAAATATATGAGCCACGATGTGAAGTGGATAATGCCTTAGTCCGGGGTTAGTCCATATGCCACGAGCTCATATCCAGGGTCGCTCACAGTTTAGCGAAATTTGCGTCATCCTCCTCCGAGCCTCATGCTTGGTTCAAGACAGGTTTTCCCCAAGTTGGTTTGAAGAATTAACTTAGCTAGAGATAGATTAGTTGTTCTAGTTGAGTTGTATTCTTCGTATAAAAAAAAATCAAAATTATAATAAATTATTGGACTATAAAAAATTTAATCTTTTTTTTATTATTATTTCACATCACGTGTCATCTATTTATATTAGTATAAAGTATAAAGTGAAACATCAATTGTGAAATAGATGATTAATTTTTCGGGCACCTATCGTTTTAAGAGGTCATTCTCGTTAGTGTGGATCAATTTTCTACGTTTCACTTTGTATGTATATAATGATCTTGACTTGTCTGCATATGGATAGAATTTATATGGTATGAAATTGGTCAATGCCCCTAATTATCATCATGGCACATGTGACAGATTTTAATGTTTTATTTGGCCTAACTTTCTTTCAAATTTTATGGGCACGTATCGTGTTAATTCAATTATTGTATATATATATATATATATATATATACACGATTATGACAAGTAATAATATAAACTTGGTCCACAGTTTTGAGAATAGTAAACTCTATTGCATCTATCCAATAAACTCTATTACATAAGTTTATTAGAGATTTTAGCTAAAGACTATATATGTTTCAGACAAATTACCAACGGGCCATCTTTTAACTATCAATATCTTTTTATGCATTTTATTTGTTTATTGACGAAGGTAAGTATAATATTAAGTGGGTCTCATATGCATTTAGATGCACTATGCATTCATAGTGCATTTTAAAATATTAATGCAATTTATTATACTGAAAGATGCAATTTGTTTCCACTGAACCGTACAACTATTTTTCCAGACGGTTCAGTGTAAAAAAGTTACATCTTTTAGTATAACAAATATGATTCTAAAATGCACTATGAGTACACGGTACACTTGTTGAATGCTTACAAGACTTAACCTAAAATATTATGCGTTTTAAAAAAATGTAAAATGTTGGTGGGATAACCTTATAGACAGTTAAATAAAGACTTGCGCACGTCTGCGCAGATTGATTATCAAGTTTTATTGCTAGGCTCAGGTTACCCGCACCTCCAACTTTTGTAAATACACCCCTTTGATTCGTACACTTGTAGAAATAATATGTTTCCCGAATTTAATTTCTAAAGTACCCCATCGTCTTCTTTATCATCTTCCTCTCTTTTGAAAGAAAAATACATACACCTCCTTTCCCCATTTTGGGACTTCGAAGAGTCGATCACCACTGCCACCATGTTGCCCGCCACACCGCCACTCTTCATCGTAGCTTGCAGCTGCCGCCATGGGTGTTTTAAAGTTGATGATTTGAAAATTAATTTTAGTTTGTTGAATTTTGAAAAATTTAGGTTTAAAATATGGTGTTAATAATGTGTTGAATGCATTTTTTGTTTACAAACAAACAATAATATTTTAGTTTGTGCAAATATTTTATAGTTTGAATGCAAAGAAATTGGGTTTGTGGAGTTTCTAGGAAAAAATCGCGATCGTGATTGATTTTTCGAAATTCATGCACATTTTCAATTATTTTTTTGTTCGAAATTTGTGTGTACGGAATACGTTTTTTTAAATTTAGTGTAATTTTCGACAAAAAAATCCAAACAAAATTTAAATGATTCGAAAAATGGCTAAGAAAAATATTTGGTTTTTTTTTTCCAAAAAAGGTAAACAATTTTCGAAAAATCCAAAAACTGTATGATCATGAAATAAAAAAGAAAAAATTGCATGAAATATTTGTGCTACAACATTATCGTACCCATACCATATTATTCACTCCACCTATAATGATAATCATAACTAACATCAAATGAACAATAAACATTATCCTCCTCACCGTAGAATTAAACATAGTTTTAAAAAAAAAAAGAGAGAATTTTCCAAAGAATTAAACTTAATTTTTTTTTTTTTTTTTTTTTTTTTTAAATTAGAGACTTACATATGTATTTCTGTGACCACGAGTATTCACCATCCTTGCAATGCAGGACAAATAGTTGAGTTTTTGGGGGAGTTTTGCAGATTTACAAAAAATATTCGAAAATGCTGGAGTGGGGACAGGGATGTTGCTTGATGCTTTGCGTCAATTTACTATTTAGAGTTGAGGATGAAAAATTTAAAAAGGGTACTTCAGATATTTTGTATGTCTATTTAAAAATAAATAAATGAGATAGGGGTGTATTTACCAAAACCAGAGGTGCAAGTAACCTGAGCCTAAGTACTATTTTCATCCCAAGTAGAGCCCACTACATGCCTACACTAGAAAATGATCACTTGGTAAAATAAAAAATTAACTTTCGGTAAAATTAACTTATTTAATACACTTATTTACAACTTAACAACTGTGTAGCTACAATAAAATTAAGTATAACTAAGGATTGGCCTGCTGTGAAAATTTCTGTAAAATGAACAACGTACTATAAATACTCAATTGTTATCATTTAAAAAGAAACTCATTTTCTGTCATCTCACATATGTGATGAAGTGAAATTTGCTCACCTTTTAAGCAGTTCCAGTTACTAGCCTCTCTCTCTGGTCTAATCTCTTAACCTTCACAATGCCGATCAAAACTTTCAGCCCGAAATATGCACAAACGACGTATGCAATCGTTGCAGGCATCTGCACATAGAAATGCACACATTCATAACACGAGACAGGATTGAATGATACAAACAGTTTAAAAGCATATATAATTTTGAGGACCAACTTGGATAGAGTTTAGGTATAAAATGGTAGCAAGGTTGATTAAGCTTCCAGCAGCAACCGCCTGTTAATAAGCACGTGAAACGATTAGATGAATGTAGGAAGAATTTGAAGTCAAAATTAGCAATTAATTAATCTGGATAATATGAGAAAAAAAGTTTTTTTGGTCCCATAATTATCTTGATTGTCCAATTTTTTGTCTCATTTTCGCTGGAAAATGTAAAATTTTGTCGTTATCGGTCACGTGCAAGTCACGTGCCTGTTAAAATTGGTCATTTTTTCCGCACTTAAGAGGAATCTTCTTGCTCTTTCTAATTTTTTTAGAAAAATGATTTTTTCTTTTAACAGTCAGTGTCCACGTCAGCTAGGAGCTTGGAAACCCGCAATTTTAATCAACACATGACTTGCTCATGACTAAAAACAAAAAAAATTCTATTTTCCGACGAAAATGAGACCAAAATTGGACAAGAGATACTTATGAGACCAAAAATTGGATAGTTAATTTTTTTGGGACGAAAAACAGATCACAGGAAAGATATGGGACCAAAATACTTATTTTCTCCGAAAATATACTTTGGTAATTCTGTAAGTTATTTCTATTTTGTTGTAGTCTTGCTGAGTTTTATTATATTTTTGTCTCGTAATCTCAATTGTAGGAGGTGAAACATTCGGTTGACGTTGAGGTGACAGGGGTGATTTGTCCACATGACAGAGTCTGATTGGTCAACCAGATGTTTCACCTCTTATAGCCGGTTACAGGAAGAAAATGTCGAAAAAGTTACTGGAATATTTTCAAATTTTGAAAGTCGACTGGATTGAAATAGGGATAACTTAGGAAGTTAAAAAACTATTTTCCCTAATTAATATGATGCACACAAACTTACACTCCCTAATGTGGCTTGAACAGTTGCAACACGTTGAAAGGCCCTTTCGGATTCCAAAGCTCGAACACGAAGCTTCAGATCACCTTGCTCCTATAACGAAGAGATAACAAAATAAAAAAGTATAAAACTTTGCATCATGATAATAGAGGAATTAATTATCTAACTCTTCCTAAACCTAGATACTGAAAAACCGATACCTACCAAACGCTGGATAACTTCAGCAAGCTTTTCAACTCTATCAGCCTGCCTGAACAGATTGTAGAAAGCACGAGATTGTCTATCCCACCTCTTCTTGAAGTCCTGGGAATAGGCAAAAGATAAAGTTTAAGCAACATTTTCTCTTTGAAAAACATTATTTGCACCCACCAAAAGTACTTACTAAACACATCACTTGGTCAAATTTACTTTAAAAAGTTAAAAATATCCCTAAATGATTTTTTACTTTATAAGTGCCCTTATATCTTTAAAGATTATACTATTCATTTTAAGCAAACATTTCTTATATTTTTTATTTCAAATTAAAAAAATGTAATAAATAAACCTATGTTGTTCAACAATCCTCAAGATTGAAAATTTTAAGAAAAATGAGTTTAAAATGAAAGAAATAACCTTTTGAACGCATGAGGGTATTTTTTAGGATATAAAATTATTCGATAGTATTTTTTTACTTTGAAAAGCAAATTTGACCGAGTGGAGGGTGTACTAAGTAATTCTGTGGGTGCAAATAGCATCGCCCTTTCTCTTTTTTATTATAAAAAAATTGCTCAAGATCAGTGCTTAAAGGGTACTTGAGGAATTTACCTTTATGATAACTTCAATTCCAGCTTCACGGAACCTTAACAACTCCATAGCGTAGCTGTACGTGTTAAAACAGTTTTAATTAAGTCTTCGAAGAGAATTTTTGTATCCAGAAATGTTGAAATAAACTTACGGTTTGGCAATCTCAGTGATATCAAATCGAGGATCAAGTCCCTTTCCGATACCGTCCAACACTACATGGATAATGAACTTCAGTAAATCTTGTATTAAAATATTATGCCAGTAACATAATCAGATTAAATACCTGAAAAAGCTCTAACAACAAAAGTGAAAGTGGCGGGAAAGCGGAAGGGTTGGTCTGCTGCAATGGCCAACAAATCTTCACCTGTTAGATGTTCAAACTATGAGCATTCATCTTTCCTAAGTTGAAATATAAATAAGTTGACTTATAAAGATGGCACATCCACACTTGTATCATAAATTTGCGTTTAACCAATTGCTACAAAATGTAGGGAAATAGAATGCCAAAATAATTAACCAACTTCATTTGTGTAATGACATTATATATCTCACAGTAAAAAAATGTAATTGTTTGATAAATTATTCAATATTAAGTATGTACCAATTGCAGCAAGACGTTGTTTCCTTTTCTCGACCTTTTCCTCCTTTGACAATGGCTTCTTGAATCCAAGTTCAGCTGTTGCCATTTCCCTCTCTCTTCTTTGTGCAGCAAGGCGCTCTTCGAAGCTGTAGTGTTTCAATTCTTACCTTAAGTGCTTGCACTGAAATTTGTTCCTAGACTAACATACTATTAATAAAATTATTTATCTAAGAAATAATTCGTAATACTTTTTGGTATATAATGGTCATCAATCTTGTATTCAAAGTCAAAGGATTCGGACTTCTCACAACCATTTCGATATTCAATTTCTATATTTTCTGAAACTATATATGTTAATTTACAGGAGAGACTACAAATGAAACTGCCCGTATTTGATACGAAAGAAATTAAACGAAGCATGAAGTTATGAAATACAAAACCTGTTGAGAAAGAACTGTGCAGTTCGTCTGACAGCAGTCATATCTCCAGTTGGTACTAAAACACCCATTTGGATCATTGCTTGAAGAAGCTGCATAGTATTTTAATACTTTTATTTGGTGAGACATAACATAATGACTTAACGATACTCCAAAGAAAATTACCTTATCAGAGTCTTTCTCATAAACCCCATAAAACACTTCCAGCAAGCCTTCTCTGATGTTTGGACTTATACTGCATATACGTCACAAAAGTATTATTCTGAATTAGTAATTACCACGACTTAGATTTTAAATTTTAAAAACAAAAAACTATAATGCACCTCCCCATCATTCCAAAGTCATAGAAGATTAATCTTCCACCATTAACATCATCGACAGCTATATTTCCTGGATGCTGAAAAAGAAACGGAAGTTGTTTATAGCTCAAAAAACAAAGAATTTTGACATCATAGTACTACAAATAATTCATCTACTTAAATAGAATTTAAAAGGAATAATAAGGAGTACTCACTGGATCAGCATGGAAAAAGCCATGAGATAATATCTGCTCCAAGTAAGATTCTACAGCATACCGGCCCAACCTAATAATCAGAATTTATTAAAAACCACTAAAAATCATAAATTTTGCAGAAATCATATGATAAAGATTCAAAAGAAGATCTGTATTAAAGTTATAATACCTTTTTCGATCAACACCTAATTGATCGAGAGCCTGTATACGGTTTATTTTAATCCCGGGAACGTATTCCATCACCAGAACCTAGAGAACATGTAACATCTACTCTAATAAATAACATTACTTAAAAATATCTGCAGCTTTGAAATTTATTAAAAGCTCAAACCTGTGGGGTTGTGTACTCCCAGTATATAGATGGAACTTTCACATAATCCATGTTTCTGAAGTTATCTGCAAACTTCTCTGCGTTAACAGCTTCTTTAGTGTAGTCAATCTCCTGAAAGTTGTTAAGTTGCAAACATATTAAATACAAATTTTACTAATTAAAAACAAGAGAACATCATGGAATTTTAGCATCAATGATTACCGGAAAAGTAGAAAATTCATACATTTATGTGTGGAGTTAAATTTTTTTTTTGATCCAATGACTTGTCCACTGTCCAATTTTGGTTCCAAAATATTGAAAAAATTAGTCCAATTATGGCTCTAAAATCGACGGGAAACTGAAAACAGTTCATTTCAAATCACGCAAATGTCACATGAGGACTTAATTTGGGACCAAAATTGGACATAAAACGACACCATTTTCAATATTCCCGAGATTTTGGGGACAGAAATTGGACAGTAGACAAATTATGGGACAAAAAAACTTTTAACTCTGTATATGTGTGTTTTTAAAGTCAGCTATAAAAACATTCTAGCTGATTATTGCAGAATATGTAGCATTACAGGCAGACTCTTACATCGTACAAAACACTTGCGCATTCATCGTAGATAGCGACCCAATCCCTCTTTGCACCATCAGATTTTGGATCAATTTTCTGTAGATATTCAGCAATCACCTGACCAAAATGACAACAAACTCAGAAAAGATTCCTAGTTTTTTAAGTTTGCTCTCAATAATATTAATTTTGTCAGAAGTAAAGCAAGGCATGTTAACACAAGAAACCTTATTTATCTAACCCACCCTCAGATTTTTAAGGTCAATGTCAAACAGATCCTTCAATCCAGGTCGTTGTACTTTGACAACAATCTCCTGTCCCTTGAGCTTTGCAACGATGGACCTGACCTACAAATCAGAAAAATCTCAAGTAATGTACTGATATTAATTTATAAAATTGCAACTATTGCGAATCGGAAATACCAAGACTTGCTGCAGCAATTGGTTCTCGGTTGAATCTTTCAAATAAATCATCTACGGGGGCTCCAAGTTCTTCCTCAACTATTGATACAGCAGTTTCTGATGGAAACGGAGGAACTTGATCCTGTTTGAAACAGATAGATATATATAATCCTTTAACTATTTTCGGAGGAAAACCCAAAGATGGTCGACAGTAGTGTAATTTTACTGATACTAATAGTTACCTGGAGCTCTGACAATTGATCAACGTATTCTTGAGCAAGAATATCGACTCGTGTCGAGAATTGCTGACCGATCTTAATGAATGTAGGGCCCAATCTTAAGATGTTATCCTTTAACCACTTGGCTAGTACCTTTCTCCTTTGAGATTTCTTTATATCGGTCATTCCACCTGCATATACACATTGTTCAAGACCCTCATAAAACTGGAAACAACTTCTTTAAACTGACACATGTTCCTGAAGAACTATATTTACCTAAAAATTTACAAGGATAAAAAATAAAATATTCCTTAAAACATAGGATTCCAAGAATGCCTAATACATATGTAAATATATAATGAAAAAAATAACTTCTTATTCCCTGAATTTAAAGTTAAATTATGTTAGCTCGAGTAGCTAACCTTTATATGAGAACTTTTGGTTGCTCAACCAAACCTTGAATACAAAGCTAAGAACGAAACCCCATATTTCTAAAGTCCTCTGAATTGTCGAATATGTTTTGAATCTGTTCCATCGGCCACCAGGGGCAACAGATACCTGCCACAATTTCAATAAAACTAGTATAAAGATAGTCATATCTGCACCAAATTCACAAATTCATTTCACATCAACAAAGTGGAATAGCTCAAGTGGTTAGAGCACCACTACCTATACCGTGAGGTCATGGGTTCGAGACACCATTTGCCCGATCAAAAAAAAAATTCATTTCACATCTAAATCTACCAAACTCTTATGAAAATGAGGATATTCTTGAATATTTTCTCTCTTCAATCACAGACCACATCACTAGCTCAGAAAACCAAAAGGGTACAACATAAACAGAACAACCTTTTGCAACAGCATTCTAATCCAACATTCACATTATGAAGATTGTAAGAGTTCAAATTCATACATAAAGAACATTAGAAATTTCATTAAAATAGGAAACAAACAACAAATACCTCAGCTTGATCTTGCCCCTTTCTCTTAAACCAAGCCTCCTCTTGCCCAATCTCCTCAATGCTCTTCTTTTTGCTAATCACGTCATCCACTTTCACTACTTCCACTCCACTTCTAGATGCCACACTCCCATTCCCATTCCCATTTACATACTTCATCAAGCCCCCATTCCCATTCCCAACTTTCACACTCCTTACCGAACCATTCCTATTCCCATTCCCATTCCCATTCCCGTTCACACTATAATTCAGTTTAGTCTCCAACTCTCTATCTTTTTCATCAAGAACAGCACTTTCTTCTCTCTGAAAAGCCCCAATTCTACTCCCATGAATCTTGAAATTGCTTCTAAGCTCACGATTATGGGGTCTGTAGAGGGAAAGTTTGAGTCTTTTAGTTGGAATGTGGGGGGAAAGAAAAATTGGTTCAGTTAAAGCTGTGAAATTTGTTGATGAAGTCGCCATTTTCCGATTCTTGAACCCCAATAAACACAAAGATTCAATCTTTATGTGATCTTTGAAAATGGGAAATAGCAGAAACTGCAACCTGGAGGTCGGAGGGGTGGAGTGGTGGTGGAGAATCGAAGATGAAATATTAATTATTTTTTATTTTTTAATTTTATTAAAATTGACACTTTTCAAGAATAAGAGGCTGAGGATGGTGGTGTGCCACGTGGAAAGAAGCGGTGGAAAATGGAGGGCTGTATCGTTAGAATCTATGGGAAGGGATCCAGTACTATACAGGAGGGGAGGGTGCAAATCACCCTCCTGTACCGCACAGGATCCGCGTCTTGAATCTATGTATGAATCTTACAATTCTGCCGTTAGATTTATATCAGACTCTTGCATAAGATTTTGGTGCGTCTAATATTTTTAGCATTAAGTAATACTCTTATATTTATCCCTTTTTTTTTTGTTAAATAGTTTAAGAAATAATATTAAAATAATAGATAGTGAATTTTTATAATATTTAATGGATGAAAAATGAAGGTATGTAGGCTAGTTGGGATGAAAAGTGAAATGAATAATATTAAAATAATAAATAGTGGAGTGTTGTTTTTTTCTTTTATGGTCTGGAACAAACATAGCGGGACACCCATAAGAGGAAAGTGGGACAAACATAGCGGGACGAAGGGAGTAATATTTTAATGACAAAAACTTGTGTGAACCCGAGTTCATAGTGAACTCAATTTTTTTAATATCACTTTTATGTAGGGAAAAATTCAATTTTGGTCACTAAAGTTTACCATTTTACAGTTTTGGTCACCCAAGTTTACTCACTTTCAAAATTAGTCACCCAAGTTCATTTTTCCTCTCACATTAGATCCTGTCATCAGTTGACCCGTCTTTGACTGATGGAACCAACGGGAAAAAGCGTGAATTCATCCTAAACACCCCCAAAATTGAAATTTCAAACTCTTTTTCCAATTTTGCACAAACCCTAATTTTTATCATTTATCTTTGATTTCTCTCCCATCAAATGATTATTTTATTTGGGTTGTTGTGACACTATGTCAATTTCGGATAGAGAATTGCACCGACATAAGAATAAGTGTAAATAGATAAATGAATTTTATATCTCTATCTTCGAATTGAAAGTTGTTTGATTGGAGCTATTCTTTATAAGAGAAATAGGGCAAATATGGTTTAATTTTCAGATAATGAGAAGCTAATTAAATATGTGCTTTTACATTTATAATGATGCATTAATATTGTAATAGCTACATTGAGTTTCTGAAGAAAAAAACATATATGTAGTTTGAATGGAGGACAAGAAAGGTCGGTATATGGTAGAAGTATTTGGCCTTTCACCAAGTGCACGATGGGACGACGTTTACCAGTTCTTCCTCAACTGTGGCACTATTATGACCTTTGATTGGAGAAAAATCCAAGAGAAATTGTAGAAATTATGGTTTGTGCAAAATGGGGAAAGAGAGAGTCTGAAATTTCGATTTTTGGGGTGTTTAAGATGAATTCGCGTTTTTTCCCCTTGGTTCCGTCAGTCAAAGACGGGTCAACTGACGACAGGACCTAATGTGAGAGGAAAAATGAACTTGGGTGACCAATTTTGAAAGTGAGTAAACTTGGATGACCAAAACTGTAAAAAAATAAACTTTAGCTAGTGACCAAAATTGGATTTTCCCCTTTTATGTATAAAAATTATTACTATTATATATAAAAACTATTGTTGTTATGCACAAAAATTCTCGCTATTTAAAAAATATTTTATATTTTTAAACAGTGAAATTTTTTATTCATAACAGTGATAGTTTTTATAAATAACAGTGATAGAGTTCATGTATAGACTGATTCACAAGAGGGTTACTCTATTTTAATCTCTTCATTTTGACCCGATAATTTGACTTTTGAGTCTCTTTACCTATTTATTTCAAATAAGTTTTTTAATTATATATAATATATTTATTTTTATTTTGGCCTCTTTTACCTTATGCAAGCAACCCTTGACATGATATTTTTAAGAGTGGGTCTCATGTGCATTAATGTATCATCCAAGACTCATAACAAGATTTTAAACGCCAAGAACTATACAAAAAATGTAAACATGCAACTATTCCAAACAGAAGAATGCAACTATGTTCTCATATTAAAAGTTTCACTTTTATGTGTAGATAAGTCGCATTTTTCAGCATAACAAATTACACGCTTCTAAAATTCACCATGAGTGCACGGTGCACCCTAGCCTATTTTTAATTTAATTTTTTTTATGAAAAAATATTAAATTTGAAACTAAAAAAGATATTTATAAATCATTTAAAACTATTTTTTTTAAAAGTAATAAAATAGTTAAATAAATCTTCAAAAAGGTAATTAAATTTAAAATTAAAATCTGAAAGTTAAATAAGATAAAAAAATTGTTAAAAAATTAACTAATTAAATCTTCAATAATAATAAACTGAAAAGATCTCCCGTTCTGGAAGTGATTGTGAACAATGTTGAAGCCGATCTTCGGCCGATCAATTAATACATTTATGTTTCATCTCAAAAAAAAAAAAAAAAAACTCAAAAGATCAATTAAAAAATAATTTCAAGGCACCATATCTTTTAAAAAATAAATTAAAGCACCATATGTTTAATTTATAACAAGCCACCTTTATAGATTTAACTATTTTTTTCAATGTTTTTCAAATTTTAGTTAGGTTTAATTGATTTTTAAAGATTATACTATTTCTTAAATATTTTTCAGATTTATTAAAAAATATTTTTATTTTTTAAGTTTTGAATATTTATTTAGTTGATTATTTTCAAATATTTTAGCTTTAATTGATATTTATATTTTCAAATTATTATTTTTTTCTTAAAAGACTTAATTGGAGAGTGCAACATCGCCTGTAATGATATAGTGCCTCTGTGTCATAGTGAAAAACAATCAATACCAAAATAATTTTAAAAAATGTCAAAGCCGCACTGATGGCGGAGCTAGAGTTTGCTGAAGATTGAAAACCGAAAATATCATATGCGAGAAGGTATATATTAGTCACTATCCCAAAGTGGTCTGGAACCTCCCAATGAAAGCAATGCACCAATTGCGCCACCACCAGCCTAACCACTTGAAGTGCTAGTTGCATTCCCGGGCAGCCCCTTCGGTATGAGCCTAAAATCGAGCCCCTTGAGGTCCACGTCATCAGACACGAACCTGAAGCTATCCGGATCGGGCCAAACATTTGGATCTCTCATGATAGCCCACGCATTCACTATAATTTGGGACTTTTTGGGGATGTGGTAGCCTTGGACCTCACAATCTTCCATGGATTCATGGGGGGATCAGCAGACGCAGTGATTCTTTGACCACCATGTACAAGTATTCGAGCTTATCGAGATGTGTTTCGTTCACCAGGTTGTCTACGCCCACCACTGTTTCTACTTCTTTCTTGAGCTTCTTCATTACTGGTGGGTGCCTCATAAGTTCGGACATCGTCCATTCTATTGATCTTGCTGATGTGTCCATTCCTGCGATAAGCATATCCTGAATATAGACAATACATGGATTAATTAAATACCATGTATTTCGATGTAAAATAAATACTAACAAATTAATATTTGGGAAAATGCTTTTTTTTTTCTTTAGCCCAAAACATGATGAATTCACTCCCCCAACTTAAATTTCCTCATTCTAATTTTCAAAATTCAATATTTCAATCATTTGACCTGCTATAACAAGTAAGTAGACACTTTTGAAAATTAACAATACGAAATTAAAATTCATAAAATATAAAAAATTTGAAAATAAAAACTACTATATATCAGCTCAAAACCGATTCCTTGCCCATTTGTATGTACCCGGTCAAAAAAACTAAAAAAAGACTAAAATAAGTAAAGTTTGAAAATTAACCCAACCAAAATCAATTCAATAAGGGTATGTTTGTTTCGGGATTTAGGTGTGCGAGGGAAGTCGTGACTTGAAAATTCTATGGATTTAAAAATCCTAATGAATAGTAAAAACATGTGTTTGATTTTGGGATTTTGGTAGGGTAATATTTTTACTTTATGTAAATCAATATGAAATGGTGATTAATGTGATATTATTATATTGTATTTGGTGAGAGAAAAGTAGGAGAGAGAATAAGTGAGTGGAAAGAAAAGTAGTGATATGATTGTATTGAATTTTGTGAAAATAGGTGTATATGTATATTTTATAGGAGTGGATTTAAAAGCTGGATGTAGAAATCTCCAACTACTATGTGATTTTGGATCAAGAAAGTCCCTAAGTTCAATTCGAATTGAGTTTAAATAAACATACCCTAAAAGTAGGGTTTTGGAACAAAAAAATTGGCATGACTAAGAAAACATGCCCCCTTAATATTTTATAGAAACAGAGGATTTGTGATAAAATTTATATCACCAAACTAATTACATAACATTTATCATTTGATATCATTAAACTTGTAAACTGAGATAATAGCATTAAATGCTATAAATATTACTAGTTTATAAAAGAAATGGTATCAATGTGTAAGAATAATGATATAAATTTCATAATACGAAAGTTTCACTTAAAAATTTGGGTAAATAAAATACCAGAAGGATGGCCTTGACATGGAGGCGACCGAATTCGAATCCTGCATTTCCAGACTCAAGAATACCCATCATAGTATCCACAAAGTCCTCATTTTCCTTGCCTTTTTTCTTCTTTTGTTCATGATCATGTATAATCTTCTCAACAATCCAATCAAAAATCTTGCTCAAATGCTTCAACCTTCTATTAATCCCCTGAATATCAAGCGCCCCCACATAAGGAAAATAATCCGCAAGATTAAATCTTGCAGCAAGCTCCATAGTCTCCGCTATCACAGATTTAAACCCGACCCGTTCCAAATCCGAATACTTCCTCCCAAACACCATTAAACAATTCATATCCCCACTCAACTCAAATATTCTGCCACTCAGGTCAAGGGCTTCAGGGAAGCCCGTTTGATTGACACGATCAATGTGTCGATCTCTGCATTCCTCATGGCCATAAAGTGGGTGACCCTGTCGCTGCTGAGCAGCGACTGGGTCACCAGTTTGCGCATGTTGCGCCAGTACGGGCCGTACGGCCCGGAAACTAAGTTGCGTTGCTCGTAGCCGATGTACTTGGCGGCGTGGTTGTGGGGCCGGGTGGCGAAGACGTGGTCGTGGGTTTTGAGGATGAGCTCGGCGGCGGAAGGGGAGGTTATGACGACGGTGGGGACGGAGCCGAACCGGAGGGACATGATCGGGCCGTGTTTTCGGGCCAGGGTGCGGAGGGCGTGGTGGGGGTTGGTGGTTAGGAGGTGGAAATGGCCTAGGATGGGAAGCCCGATCGGGCCGGGAGGGAGGCGGGTGTTGGGTTTCGGGCCGAGGAGGTTTTGGAGTAGGCATGCGAATGCTAAGAGTAGCGGTGGGATTGTCCAAAGCCAGGCCATTTTGGTTTGAGTTTGGGATTTTGTTGTTTGGGAGTTCGAGTGTTTTATACTAGTAGTTTGTAAGAGTCTTCTTGTGTTCATAAATAAATGAATAAATAAGAGTGACACTTTTAAACACGAGTTGCAACTAATTAATGTACTTCAACATAAATAATTAGGCTGTGTTTGTTTGCAATCACAGCAAAAGATAGAAGCACTTATTTTTTGTAAAAAAGTAAGACACACTTACTTCTAAAAACGTGTTTCTACCATATCATGTTGAGGTTGCAAATACTCCCTAAGTCTTGTATATATTCAGGTGCACCGTGCATTTATACTATATTTTTTAACCACACAAATTATTATATTTAAATATGCAACTTGTATACACTGAACCGTACAACTATTAATATGGAGAAATTATTACACCGTTTGATGTAAACAAGCTGCATATTTCAGTATAATAAATTGCATGGTTCTAAAATGCACTATTAGGGTCCGATGAACCTGGATACACATGAGACCCACTCAAATAATAAATGACGTTAAGTGATATCATCAATGTTGTTTATTAAAAATAAGAGATTCGCTGAGAACAACGTACTATTGGATGAAAACAATTAATACTGGGTTATCAAGTAATAGTGCTACGTGAATATAACTAGTATAAGATTTTGTCGATAAATAAACAATACTAGCTTGTTCGGTTGCAAGTTTTTTGTTATTGAAGCTATGTTTGGAGGCATCGGTCAACGTTGGTAATCATGCATGCATTTATATTATTTACTCCATTTAGTTGACTTGTTGGTGTAGTTGTGTACTAATATAGTAAAGTCTCCGTTGGGCTAGACTTTTATATTCCACAGAACAAGATACAGTTGGTGTAATTTGTCAATAAAAATTACTTTTTGTATTCAATTGAAGAAAGTGATTTTTTTTTTCCGTCAAAAAAAGAAAGTTAATTTTTTTTTCCTATGTTATCTCCTGTCCGTCCAGATCGGTTTTCAATTGATTTTTTTATATTATTTTTTGCGGCGAGTTTTTGTATTTATAATTGAAATAATAAAGTGATTTTTAAGGAGGGTATGATAGATAAGAGACTCATCTATCATACCCCTCCTTAAAAGTCAATTTATCATTTCAATTACTAATACAAAACTCGCTCGCAAAAACGTGGTAAAATCAACTGTGAAAACAGATTTAGGACGGATGTAGTACTATTTAAAAAGTGACACTTGACATACATAATAGTGATACTAGTTATGCATATTAGTAACATTTAAAAAAAAGTTTACATAAAGACGAATTCACAGTAAAACCTACTCATTTTAATAACTACTATTACACGAGAGAGTAGTTAAGATTGAGAGTTTGCTCTAGTTTTTCTTATTTCATGGTCTTCGCCGGTTCATGACTTCCATCGATCTTTCATTAAGCTTCAATTTGGACTACGACTGAGAGTATAAGAAAGTGAGTCAAAGTAAGCTTATCGTTATGTATCTATTCTATCTTTCAATTCTATTCACATCAGAACTCAAATCCTTAAAATTGTTGAAAAGTATTCCCCCAAAATTAAAAGCTCGTTTCGCTATTTTTACTTTAAACATCTTATAAGCTCTAACATTTTATAAATTATTTTAAAAATTTATAAAATATAATATTTAAGTAGTTTATAAATTGTTATAGTGTTTTGTTAATAATTGTTATAAGTTCTTTGATAATTTAAGATTTTTTTTTTAATTTTAATTTAATATAAAAGAATTATTATACGTTTATATATTGAGATGGTTGGGCCGGCCGGGTTGGAATCAGAGCGGGGCGGGCTGAAGTTGTGGTGATGGATGAGGTATAACTTATGCAACTTTAATAAAATAAATTGGAATATCCAAACTTATTTTTTTGGAGCTTATAATAAGCTTTAAAAGCTTATTTTAAAATTTTATAAGATGTTAAACATTTTATTTTACCAAATAAATTTAGAGAGCTTATAAGTTCCTACACAACTTATAAGTTGTTTTAAGAGTTTATAAGTTGAGCCAAACAGTTCGTCCAATGCAGTGTTTGGGTAAATGAAAAATTGGAGTTCAAAAGTATTATTACAACAAGAGGAAAACAAAGAAAATTAGAGTTCAAAATTAATATTATAACAAGAGGAAAACAAAGAAACTTAGTCTCATAATGAAAAGTTAAATAACTTTGAGTTGATAAAGATACAGGTAAGAACTCATGTGTGACTTCTAAGAAAATGTATTGCAAGAAAGTTTTCTCATAAATTCTCTATGCTATCTTGGATAGTGTCTAAAAGGATATTAAAGTGTTATACCACCTATTTTAATGTGTTATATAACACATTAAACATGTAACATAGTGTTGTGTAACAAATAATCGGGTTAAGGGATTTAGATGTGGCTAGTGATTTTGTTAACACAAACAAGTAAATAATCGAACGAGAAGACTGCGGGAAGAACTCTTGAGTTCTTCCCTTAAATTTGGTGTTGTATAGATGATGAAAATGGAAGCAAGATTGGGAGAGAGTGAGACTTCTCTCCTTACAATGAGGGGTGTGATCCTCTATTTATAGAGGACCAACCCTAAAAGCTAAAATACTGTTAATTCATCTCGGCCCTTTATTTTAGGGTTTTATTACAACGGTTGATCTAAATATTAAAATTGTATCTATTTTACATATATTTTACATTAAATGCTCTTGTCTCGTCTCGTAAAGTTGACGTTGATTCCTGATTTTGCCGGATTCATCGTGGTGGAGCACCTCGGGCGGAGGTCGCCTTGGAGGGACCTCCGGGGAGGTCAGCCTGGGCCAAGCGATCTTTTTATTCTTTTTCGAGGGAGATCACTTGTTAAGGGAGGTTATTCGTCAGTCGATCCGGACCTAGGTGGGCCCGGCCGGTTGATGGATACGGGCACATATCCAGCTTTTTGATTACAACAAAAAAAGGTCGGGCTTTGACTTTGTTCGAGTTCGATCTTGTTTCATATCATATTTTTACACTATTTATATTTTTGTCTTATGATTAAGATGAGGATCATTCCTATGCTTGTTGCTCGTCAAGATGTTGAACTCGTCGATAATCTTCGTTGATCGATGAGAGTCTGAGCTCGTTGATAGCCTTCGTTGCTCGATGAGAGGTTGAGCTCGTCGAGAGTCTTCATTGCTCGATGAGAGGCTGAGTTCGTCAAGAGTCTTCGTTGCTTGATGCGAGCTGGGCTCGTCGAAAGTCTTCGTTGCTCGATGAGAGGCTGAGCTCGTCGAGAGGCTGGGCTCGTCGAGAGTTTTATTAGTTGCTCGTCGAGAGACTGAGCTCGTCGAGAGTCTTGTTTTTGTTCAGTCTTTTCGACCTTATCCTTATAATTTTCTAGATTTTTAATGAAAAACATTCTTTCCATTGGGATGTCGTTTTCCTTTTTATTTGTTCGTGTGACTTCGACACTAATCGTATTTTGGTCGCCTCGTCTTAAAAATGTTGGTCTTTTATGACTTGAGATTTTGTGTTCGGAACAATATCTTTTTAAAGAAATAAAATCAAACTAAGAGGTTATGTTGTGACCGATAACATGACATGATATTATTTTTAACAACTACCTTTTATGTTCATCTGACGTCTCAGAGAAAATAAAAAGTAAGAACTTGGCTATTTTAAATAAAAGATTAAGAGATGCCTCTTTTTTTTAATTAATTTTGAAAGTTCATTATTTTTGTTCAGCATCGTGAAGGAATTAAGATATATGTAACTTATCAATTAATTTTAATTAGAATGTTCGACAAAGTATTGATGTAATACGTAGAGAGATTTTATTTAATTCTATTGGTGTTGCGATCTTGATCGTCTTTTTGCGCTCGTCGTCGATTTTCTATGTGTTCATACTTCGAGGTGAGCCTCTTTGTACAAATCTTTTTGTGCTCGTATTCCGAGGTAGCGAGCCCCTTTATACGAGTCTTTTCTGTGCTCGTACTCCGAGGTAGCGAGCCCCTTTATACGAGTCTTTTCTGTGCTCGTACTTCGAGGTGAACCTCTTCGTACGAGTCTTATTTGCGCTCGTTGTTGACCATTACTGGCCGAGCTATTTGCGATTTTTCTTGACTATGTCGTCTTATTTGTATGCAATTTTAATGCCATAGCATTTTGTGCTCGGGACAATAACTTTTTTTTTTATTTAAAGAAATGAATTTGAACTGAAAATTGTTGATAAATATATTTTTTTGTTGCTCGTCGAGAGGTTGGGCTCGTCGAGAGTCTTTATTGCTCGTCGTGAGGCTAGGCTCGTCGAGAGTCTTTGTTGCTCGTCGAGAGGTTGAGCTCGTCGAGAGTTTAAATTTATTTTTATTTTTTATTATTAATTTAAGCATTTTTCATTTTGTTCGACTGTCTTACGTGTTTGCAGTCTGTTTTGGTTTGTCGTCTTAATTTTCTTTCGACTGGTTGTTATCTCAATCATCTTTTTGCGCTCGTCATCGACCATTTTTGGCTGTAAGTGTTATGATATTAGTTTATAAATGTAACGGTATAAATTTCATATCATGAGCAAATTTCACCCGAAGCTGACTCAAAGACTTTCGGACTACGGAAGTGCTATATCATGATTATTACAATCTTTCTTCATAATTAATGTGGAGTATAATAAAAGAAATCTACTAGGGGTTCCCTTCTGTAATGTTACCAGTTGATTTTCAATTGCCAGTTATACACTAATGATTTTTGATCTTGAATGAGAAAAAGTATGTAGAGATGATGAAATCAACATGATTTTGCTTTGATTGAATGAAGATTGAAAGATTTACAAGAGGAGTTCTGTTACACGGTTGGAAACTGAAATCGGAACTTAATGAATGAGAAAGGCAACCAAGAGTCCTCCTATTTATAAGAAGTAATCAGTATCACTTCTGTATACTACACAGTATCAGTATTACTTGTACTACATAAAGGTATTAGTTGGAAAAACTTACAATAAACTAGTTTATATCTTTAGCGCATAACAGAGATCTACATGAATGCACAAATCCAATCAAATCAAACTTACTCCAACAAACCCCACAAACTATGTTCAGAAAACCATAGAATCGTAGATGAATTAATATAGCGCAATTATTATACAACACAAAAAGGATGCTAATGAAGGAGCTCACCCATTTTCCAGAACTAGAAGGTGAAACTACTCGAACATCCCAAGCTACAAAAAGCAAAGGAAGGAATTAATTAAAAAGACGAATAAATTCATTTTTACAAAATAATTAACTACTGGGAAAAAAAAATCAATAAAATTAAGCAGCAAAAACTCGAAAGCCCCTTCTATTTCAACTTTTTCCGCATCAATTTCTCAGTCTCTCTTTTGCTCTCTCGTTCAACTTCAAAGTACAGTGTATATATTTGCGTATTTTTATTTTATTTTTTTGACGGGTATATATGTGTACTTATGCGGGTAGTTCGAATATCAACCGGTCCATGATTCGGGTTGGATCCATTAATATCAATCGGCGAATTTGAACTTTACAATCTCAAACCCCTATTTATTTTGAGAATTAAAGTAAGAATTTTGAAATCATATTAAATATATTTTACCTCATAATCTACTACTACTCTACATTTTATTATCTCAATACACTCACACCATCTGTTTTTTTATTTTTCCAATACACTCTAAATAATAATAATATCACATCAATCATCTTTTCTACCATCCAACCCTATAAAATCCTATAATAAACATACATCTTCAATATTCATTAAGATTTTGAAATCATAGGACTTCAAAGTCCGAATTTCTCACGCTTACTATAAGCTCGAAACGAACATACCCTTAGATATTAACACATATTGGGTTGGGCCGCAACAATATTTTATTGGGCTAGGTTATTAATAAAAACCAAAATGCTTTAGGCCGCGATTATAAAAATAAAAAATACTTTATGTTGCGGCTAATAAAACTAGGGGCGAGAAAAATACAAAAAATATTGGTATACAACATTTACCGTATCAAAAAAATATTGAATTTATCTAGTTTTTTTGTATACCAAAGCTTTTGATATTATATGTATAGTATGATATCGTATCGAAATTTTTGGTACAGTAACGACATGAAAATTAGGTATACCGAAATACGTAAAAAAAATTCATATACTATACTTCAGCGTATGTCATACCATAATTATGTAATATAATTTCTTTTTCAATTAAATATAATTATAATATCACCATAGTAAATTACAAGTCTAGCCAGACATCCTTAGAAATTGTTAAAAAATTGAATTCTAATTTTATTTCGATAGTATAATTTATTTGTTTCAATTAAAAAGAAGTATATTTTATTTTGGTATAATCCCTCTATATTCTAATAAAGAGTTTTTTTTTTATGATGTGTCATCTTGTGGTTAATTTGGATTAAAGGTTACATTTTATTTTATTGATGTGTTATTTTTTTATTGATTTGTAAAAATATGTGACATTCATGTGACATTTTAATATGTAGTTTAATAAAAAAATTGCAAGAACTAAAGTTTGAACCATGCACATCTTAGATTATATTTATGTTACTTAGAAATTAAGTTAATCTATAAATTTTTAAATATCTTGAATATTTATTTTATTGAGCATTAACTTCTTTATATTAACTTTTATTTTATATCTAATATTTTATTATACATCAATTTTGAAAATATCCCTCAACCAACTAATATGAAATTTCTACTGCTTATGTGTCGCATTATTGTGAATTTCGATGATGTGTCGTCTAATTAAGAAATGAGAATTATATAAAAAGTAAATAATTAATTTGATTTATAGATAATGATGACATGTCATAAAACAATTATTTAGGTATTTAATGTATGTGTGAATATTATAAAATATATAATTAATATTTTAAAATTTATTTATTTAACTTTATTATATACTTTATTTATTTTTGTTTAGTTAATTTTTATTTTGACTTAATTTTAATATAAGTAAAATATTCAATCTAAATGTATTTTGTGTTATTATGAATTATATTTGTTGGGATATTTTAAGTTTTGATGAATTATGCCAAAACATTATCAACTTGTGTTTTTATTCGATTTTGAGATAACAAGTTGAGGAACGAGAGAACAAGTTGAGGGGAACTCACTTAAATCGGGGCTTAGATGATCGAGATCGACGAGGTTTTTAATTTATTAGATCGATAGTTAGAAGTTCCGAAAGTTATTGCAAAATATTATAATTCATTCACTTTTTTTATTAATACATATTAATTAATATATTAATATATATTTTTAAACATTATTTAATTTTTAATAATTTTTTTAAAATGAGTTATTTTTTATTTTAGAAGAAATCGACATTAAACAGATATTCAAAGCAGAAGTATTAAAGTCATATTCATCGAGAATTTAACGCCGCCGATGATCGCTTAGCTCGAAAAGCAAGGGACCGAGGGTCGAGTGTTCAAGACAAGAAGAATCAAATTTCGAAATGTCAAGATACCCGACATAAGGTCCGATCAATAATTAGATTCAGATAGACCAAGGCTCGGGATAGATTAGAGAATCCGAATGATTTGGAATCGAGGAATATACTTAAAATCAATGACGACGGACCAATGAGAGAAGACAACCAAACCGAAAAATTAGAACTTACATAGAGAATAAGTATGAATTTGAATGTGATTTTTCCAACGGTAACATTCAAATCCACACTATAAATACAAGTTCTTATTCAGCGTGAAAAGTAAGAAGATAGAACAATGCTACAGAGCCAAAGAGAGTTATACCAAAAAGCATTCCCAAACACAAGTCTCAGATATACAAATATATTCAAAGAGTGTTCTAGAACCCAATCTAAGCAACCCACGATGTATCCTAGCTTAGAGAGATTTTCCCAACCCCAAGATTGTTTAAAACAAATGTAAGGGAAAATCTCACCTTGGAGACAACACCAAATCCAAAACCCATTCTCGTAAAGAGATAACTATTGAAGTGAGGTAGTTGTTAGGCAATTTGTGAGGGTGATAATTTTGTAAACATAGGCAATGGAGGGTGATAAGTCATTAACCCGAGTGAGGGTGATAAAATGATGAGAGCCAGGTAAATATCTATAGGCAATCCCGTGAAGGGTGATAAGTCCCGATTGAAGGAATTTCCCTAGGAATAGGGAGAGTGGATGTAGGAGCTTGAGTCTCCGAACCACTATACTTTGTTGTGTTGTTTATGCTTTATGTTCTTATCTTGTCATAACGCATTCGATTATAAGCAAAACACAACACATGAGCTTAAAACGCAAAAAAATCAGAATCACCATTCCTTCTCCCCCGCTTATATGCATCGCTTTTTAAAACGCGTTTGTATAAAATGGGTTTTCAAAAACGGGACCAATAATTTGTTGGGATATTTTAAGTTTTGATGAATTATGCCAAAACATTATCAACTTGTGTTTAATATTTGGAGATGATAACAAGTTGAGGGGGAACGAGAATGAGGGGAACTCATAAATAGATGATCGAGATCGACGAACGGTGACCGATCTTTTAGATGAGTTCCGAAGTTAACCGATGAGATAGGCAAAATCGTAAGAGAAGAAATTTTAGTCGAAGATCGATGATAGATGATGTCCGTAATGCATTTTTGATATGGTGATCGAAGAGCGCAAAAATTTTAGTTAAAACGGACCGTAAGATCAAGAGAAGGTTATCGAAGAAGAGAATCGACGAGATCGACGCGGATCGAGATATGAAGATGAGCAGATGGTCAAGATCAACGATTGAGACCAAGATGTGTTAACCTCGACATGCTAACCTAATATGCTAATATGATGAACTAACTGGCAGATAAACCGAGCATGATATATCGATTTTAAATCGACATCAAAAAAAATTATGATATGGTTATCGTAAGAGAAATAATTTTTATTATTCAAAACTGCTAGGCTCGAAAAGAAGGACCGAGGGTCGAGTTGAAGACAAGAAGAATCGAACTAGATAAAATATGACAATTTTAATGTATATTTATCATATGGAAAATATTCAAAATCACACGGGACCAATGAGAGGAAGACAACCAACCCGAAAATCAGAAACTTCATAGAGAATAGTATGGATTTGAATGTGATTCTTCCAACAGTAACATTCAAATCCACACTATAAATACAAGTTCTTCCCTCATTATTGGAAGGCGGGTTAAGAAGATAACAACAATGCTAAAGAGCCAAAAGAGAGTTATATCAAAAGCATTCCCACCCTAGAACACAAGTAGATAGATATACAAATATATTCAAAGAGTGTTCTAGAACCCAATCACAACCCACGATGTATCTGAAGTTTTAGAGAGATTTTCCCAACCTTAGCATTGAGGCTAAACAAATGTAAGGGAAAATTCACCATAGTTGGAGACAACACCAAATCCAAAAAACCCATTCTCGTAAGAGATAAAACAGTGGTGAAGCGAGGTAGTTGTTAGCAATCCCGAGCGAGGGTGATAAGTCCCGTTGGAGTGTGAACTCGTTAAACATCTCAGTAGGTAATCCCATGGAGGGTGATAAGTCCCGACATTTAACCCGAGTGAGGGTGATAAGTCCGGTTTGAGTGAGAGTTTCTCAGAATATCTATAGCAATCCCGTGAAGGGTGATAAGTCCCATTGAAGGAATTTTAGAACATGGAGAGTGGATGTAGGAGCTTGAGTCTCCAACCACTATACTTTTTTGTGTTGTTTATCGCTTTATGTTCTTATCTTGTCATAACGCATTCGATTATAAGCAAAACACAACACATGAGCTTAAAAAAAAAATCTGAATCACCATTCCTTCTCCCCGCTTATAACGCTTTTTAAAACGTTTTTCGCTTCAGACGCGAAAATGGGTTTTCAAAACGGGACCAATAATTTGTTGGGATATTTTAAGTTTTGATGAATTATGCAAAAACATTATCAACTTGTGTTTTTTCGATTTATGATTTGGGGAACGAGAGAACAAGTTGAGGGGGGAAATTTAAATCGGGGCGTAGATGATCGAGACTGACGAGGTTGGCATTTAGACCGATCTAGATCGGGATGAGTTAGATGAGTTTTAAAAAATGAGGGTGGCAAAAATCGTAAGAGAAGAAAAATCTGGTAGAAGATCACCGATCGTGATGTCCGCAATCGCACGAAGCTGATATGGAGGATCGAAGAGCGCATAAGCCGTAAAATCGGGAAGAGAAGGGATTTCAGTAGATGAGACCGACGAGATCGAGAGATGATATGAAGATGAGCAGATGGTAAAAGATCGAGCGGAAATGGGTGCTAACCTAAATGCTAATTGCATATGAGATAGATCGTAAAAAATCAGCGAGAAGAAATCGATATCGTAAAAATGCGATATCGACGAGAAGTCATTAAGAGAAGTCATCCGTCATATTCACCGAGAATTAAGATTGATTCAGTTAGGCTGAAAAAATGACTGAGGGTCGAGTGTCCGAAGACAAGAAGAATCGAACTCGGCCAGAAGTGACAAGAAAAAGGTTATATCTTTCACCAAGGCTCAGAAAGGCTCGAGAGATCTCAAGATCAGAGAATCCTAATGATTCCAGCGAGGAATTGAGGAATATACCGCTAAAATCACCGACGGGACCAATAAGACAACCACCGAAAAACTTCCATAGAGAATAATGGATTTGAATGTGATTCTTCCAAAGAACATTCAAATCCACACTATAAAACAAGTTCTTTGATAAAGAACAATTACAGAGCCAAAGAGAGTTATACTCAAAAGATTTAGAACACAAGTCCAGAGATATACAAATATATTCAAAGAGTGTTCTAGAACCCAACTAAGCAACCCACGATGTAATTTTTCCCAACCAAAGCATTGAGGCTAAACAAAAAAGGGAAAAATCTCACCATAGTTGGAGACAACACCAAATCCAAACCCATTCTCGTAAGAGATAACTAGGGTGAAGTGAGGTAGTTGTTAGCAATCCCGAGTGAGGGTGATAAGTCCCTGGACTTAAACATCTAGGCAATCCCGGAGGATGATAAGTCCCGAGGCTTAAGTGGGGTGATTTTGAGAGTAGAATATCTAAATCCCGCGAAGGGTGATAAGTCCCGATTGAAGGAATAAGTGGATGTAGGAGCTCGAGTCTCGAACCACTACATTTTGTTGTGTTGTTTATCGCTTTTATGTTTTTATCTTGTCATAACGCATTCAATTATAAAGCAAAACACAACACACGAGCTTAAAACGCAAAAAAAAAATCAGAATCACCACGTTTATACGCATCGCTTTTAAAACGCTTTTACTTTTGCCAAGAAAATCGATTTTCAAAACGGGACCAACAATATTTAATTATTAATTCTTTAATAATTAATTTTATTTTATTATTTCTTTTATATATATCTTAATTTATTTTCTGTAATAAAATATTTAATATTATAATTCATTCACTTTTTTTTATTAATACATATTATTTAATATATTAATATATATTTTTAAACATTGTTTCATTTTTATTTTTTTTTCTTAATCAGTTTATTTTATTTTAATTTGCAGGTTTCAACTTCATATTAAAAGGGATGATTAATATTTAACACAATAATTTTATTCCAAGGTTTAAGAAAGGTTGTTAATATACACTTTAAATAATTATTAATATATATTTAATGTATTTATATTTTTAATTATCAAATATATTATTTAATATGAATGTTGCATTTTTTAATTAAAAATTCGCGTAACACGCGGGCAGTAAACTATTGTTTTAATAAGGACTTGTTGAATTGTATTATTTGACATATTTTGTTAAATGGATTGTCATTAACAAAAATATAGGTTTTCACAAATAATAATTTCAGTATGAATAATATTGTCGAAATTTTGGTATGAAATGACAAGCCAAACTTTCGATATGAAACGGTATATACCGAATTTTCTTTATGATTTTGGTATATTAATATTTCGGTAAGTTATAAGGATTGCAAATTTGGTACACTGAAATTCGGCATATCGAAGTTTTCGGTACGGTATCGGTTTAATTTTTTAATTACCAAAAAATTTAGTACGGTATACAGTATGCTTCGATATTTTCAGTATACTGTACTGATCTACACCTAAATAAAATATGATATTTTGCTATATACACTCGAAATAATTTTGTATTCAAAATGTCTTAATGTAAATAGATAAAAATACCTTTAATGTATATTTATCATATCAAAATTTTAACACTTTGTTTACTCAATGCTCTCCAACCCTAAACTCATGTACATCATCTTTCCCAACTCATTTACATCATTCTTCAAATTTGATGAAAAAAACATAAACTCTAACTCTCCAAAATTCCTACCTCGTGAAAACTCATATAAAATTATAGATAAATAGAGATTTTGAATGTTTTCTTATGCATTTCATACGTTTAAATGATGGATATATAGAGTTCTTGTTAGTTTATTGTTAAAAATTCATGACTGGATATCACAAAAATGTCGATCGAACAAGGCAAACATTTTTCTTTGTCAACCATTGTCGTCGATATTTTTCAAAATCGGCAAGAATGGTTGACATTTTAGAAAATTGGCAATACGAACGCCCTTTTAAAAATTTGGTCGGTGTGGTCACCATTTTATAGGAGGGGTAAAATAGGTCTTTCACGATGTGTGAGTTGAGTAAAATGTAAAAGTTAAAATGGGTGTGTAAAGTAATGGATGAGTAGAGTAAAAAATCGTACGTCATTAGCTGCGACCAAAATTTATTAGATTGATGCATGCTTAAGTGAAAACAAGTTATATCTTTAAAAAAAGCATTTGAATTGCATGTTACACCTGGTGCATATAAGACTTCAATAATAAGATCAAGTCTCATAAACACTTGAATTACAAGAAAATAAAGATTTGCCTACTAAAATTTTCAAATAACTACGAAATTTTCCAACAAAAATAATTTGGTCCTTAAATAGTGAGGACTGCCTACTACTTATCTACGGATTTTTAGTATTTTAGTAGACATATAAATTACCAACAAATAAATTGCCTATACATTTATAATTTTTGTAGCCAAATAAATTACCTACATAAATAATTCCTCGTAATTTATATTTCGTAAATAATTATATTTATAATATAAAAAATGACCTAAGTACAAATAAATTTACTTATAAATTATATCTATGTGGATAGAGTGTTTATACATAATTAAAAAAAAAAACCCCTATATAGACGGACGGTATATGTAATACAAACTTTAATATGTATAAGTGCGTATACATACTTTAATATGTATATATATTTTATTATTAATTAAACTTCTGAATTAAATAGAAACAAAGACTAGGAGGTCCAAACAGATTCACAGGAAGAAAGAATACTATTACGTCCAAAATTAAAATTAAAATTCCCATAGGTCCAAAACCAAAATGATAAAAAATTCATAATACCCTCTAACGCACGATTCTTCAAAAAATTAATAAGATGCAGATATAATTCAGGACCCGATTTAATCCCAATTTTTATTATTTTTTTATTATCGGACACGATATCCGCTTTTAGGGATACGCCAGATCGATAGATCTGGATTTTTTTTTGTAAAATTTATTAAATTTTGGGGTTTTTTTATTTTTGTAAAAAATTAAAACTTACTAATAATTTGAAGGACACACTCTAAAAACTTATTAAATATTAAAATTTATTAATCTTTTTATTATGATTTTTGACTCAGTATGGGTTAACGATATTTGATTTAATTATTTTTTATTCTTAATGAGATGAATTCCTCGATATTAAGATTTGTGTTTTAAAACTCTTGATATTACTACATCGTTATATATAATTGTTGTAAATTTTTAATATTATTACAGCGATATATATAATTAAATTAAAAAATTAACGATCCCTACCAGATCAGATCCTAAAATTAAAAATCTAAGACTTTTAACCAATCAGATCGATTCTGCAGACTCAAGACCCGCAGCAAGAGATAGTACCTTTTGGTCTCTCACTCCTCCCCTCTCTCTTCCATAATTCACGCACACACTCCACTCAATTCTTATCACTTTCCCCAACTCTTATCACTTTCTTCTTTTTCTCTTCTCAAAAAAATATTGACAAAGGTAATCATTCCACCGCCACCAAACCTAGTTCACCACCAAAATAATGTGCAGGTCGCACCGCCGCGACGCTTGCTGAGTTCTCGATGACGATGCCGACGATTTTGATACATGTCTGAGTTTTGGGTGTGAATAAATTGATTAATTTTGGGACATTTCAGCCGACGGCTTCTCGAGATTGTCTGAGGCGTGCATCAATTTTATACTAAACATTGTTATTCATCTTTTTTGTCTTTTTTATTTCTTTAGATGAGGGCAGGTCTTGTGAGTAAATTAGTTGTGTTTGTGTTTTGAGAATGGGTATAGAAATTGTTGATTTTGTATTTTGAGGATTGATACATAAATTATTCAAATTGTTCCTTATATGTTATGATTTAGTTTTTGATGAAATTGTTGGATGTGCTTGGTTTGTGTTATATTTGTTTGTGATTTTTTTTTTTTTTTTTTAGATTTACAAGAGATTTTTTTAATCTGGTTTATAAGATTTGAGATCTGTAACTCAGTGAGTCGAGTTCACTGAGTTAGCCGAGTTGCCTTCTGAGTTATGCATGTGTTCATAAATTTTATGAACTCTGCATGTATTGGCGCATATGTTCATGTTTTTGTGCATATGGGCATCTCCAGTGCATGTCGAATGCAGATGAAGATAGGAGATGAATATATACATATTTTTTGTAATTTTCAAAAACAAACACAACACCAAAATTACCTTCTACAAACTCAATACCTTGGTCTGAGAAATTATACATCTAGTAAAAAAATCACTACTGATCAACTCTAAAGAATTTGGAAGAATTTTAAATGTCCAGGAAATTATAATCTTAATGCTTCTAAAATAATGAAATTAAGTTTAAAAGTAGCAGGCATCTGGTAATGTTGCAGGTTTTTTTATGGAAAAGTGTGAGGTAGAGTGTAAGAGTGCAATAGTTATAGGTGCATTGTGAAGGGAAGCTTTAAAGTTGAAGTGTCACATAATCAGTTTTGAACTCAATGCTGAAGGAGTGACTTACAAATTGCAGGGGTATTATTGATTTTCCCTAATCAATTTTGGACCTAATAGTTCTAAATGAAATGGTTTGGATCTATTAGTACTATAGACCTGGAAAATTGCTCACTCAATTAAACATCCATCCATTATCTCTACTCAACATAGCCTAGCCAATTAATTGAAAAACAATTGGCCCATCAGGTTAATAGCTTTTTAGAAATGCCCATCAGTAATTTCAAAAAAATAAATTAAATTAAATTAAATTTATTTATTATATCAAAACTTTGGAATCCAAACCCTAGATCTACATCTCGTCTGCCAAAAAGAACTTCCGCATCCTCCATTCTATTTCTCACACCATAACACACACAGAGGATAGAGGAAAAAAGACAGTGAGAGAGAGGGGCTTTTGCAGATAAATAAAATATTGTGGTTGTGAGTTGGCATTGCGGAGGATCTGCCGCCGCCGCCGCCAGAGTTCACCGCCGAGTTGACAGTGAAAAGCCCAATTTGTTTGTAATGAGATCGAACCGACTGTTGACTGGTTGAACCGGTGACCGATTCGCTCTGTTTTTCACCATTTTGAGCGATTTGTGATCAAACCGATCGTTGAGCGGTCCAATATCTCAAAATGGACCGATAGCTTTGCCGATTAGCGGTCAAACCGGTCCGATCCGCTTTTTAAAACATAGATATGGATTGCACCACCCTTAATTTATTCACTTTAAATACATTCCCTTCTCACCAAAACCAATCGCATAGGGGAAAATGTTTTTTCAGGAAAATAATTTAGGGGTTTTGTTTTAAAAATAATAGTTTTACAAATTAAAAAATTTAAAATAATTATTCTCTCCGGCCCCAACATTCTTTTGAACGCTTTTGCTTTTATTTGGACGTCCCAACATTACTTGAACACTCCCAAAATGAAAACAAATATAATATTAATACACTCACAACACCATTATTTTATTCCACTCAAACTCACTAAAACTCACTTTTACTTAATTTGTTTGTCATTCTAAAGTGTCTCAAGCTCATCTTGAGGCCGGAGGAGTATGTTTTAAAATGTGTAAATATATGATAATATGTTTAAAAATTTATAAATGTAGTAAAATTGAGCCCAAATAAGTCCAAATCGAACCCAAAATGTCACGTGATTTGGGGTATTGTTTGGATTCGATTGTCTTCTACATTTCTGTAATTTTAAAATATATTATCCTATATTTATAAATTTGAAAACATATTGTCATACATCTTCAAATCAGTAAAATTATTATTCTTAAAATACAACCACCCTTAAGTTTGTTCCTAAAAAGCATTATCCCAACCACATACCAAGAGGATATTTCACAAATATGAAACTAGAACCAAAATTTTGAGATATTCTGGCTCAGTGAAACGGGTGAATGTGACTATTATTAGAAATTGATATCAATTTGGCAACGCCAAATTTTTTATCCCAAAACAAAATAAATTTTTTGAGGCCCCATTTGAATGGAGGGATTTGATTTGAGGATGTATTTGAAATTAATTATTTCAAATTAATTTATAAATTTATGAATTTCAAATTTATAAATTTGAATCACTTGTTTGGATTCATAGTGAATTTATAAAAGGATATATCAAATTCATTGATGTAAGATAACCTTTTGGCAAAATTAATTCAAAACTAGAAGTTTTATTTTTTTTATTTATTATTTAATAAATAAATATTTTAAAATTTTAAATAAAAATTATTTTTTAAAACAATAAAAAAATCAAAATAAACGAAAAAGATTTTTTTTGTAATATAATAATAATACTTTTGCAAAACGCACAAAAGAAAAGAGAGTTGAGAGAGAGTGGATTTATCAAATGACACAAATTGGGAGCGAATTTGTAAATCCTCCCGATTATATGTAAAATTTTAAAACTCAAAACTCATGAATTTGAAATCAACGAATTTCAAAAGAAATATTTATAAACTTACAGATTTCATTTTGCATCCAAACACCATATTCAAGCCTAATTCAATACGGTAATGTTACCGTGTCATTTAATCAATCGGGCACAATGATTTGGGAGTCTGGTATTTAATCTTTACCAGAATGCGACAACTCAATTAGATAATGAACATACCAAAAATAGAAGAAGAAAGAGTTTAGACGTTTCTCTATGATCACATAGCCCAACGGATCATGTTACACGATCCCATTTTAAAGAATTTTTCATTGTTTAAGATCTATCTATATATATATATATATATGAATTTTATATAAGAAGTAGTACTTAAGAGTCAGTCTCATGTGCACTAATCGTAGCTCTCAATTGGGTTTAGTGGTTAAATATACAGACCAATATAACTAAAACGTGAAATGAAACATGCAAGCTAATATTAGAATTGAAATGTGTAGAATAATATAACTGGAAAGTGGCGAGTGGATGGATCTAAGATCCGTGCATCAGTACCAAAAAAAAAAAAAAATTACTTACAAAATTTTTCCAACATGCCTACAGAATTTCCAACAAAAATAATTTTGTCCTTAAATAATAAAAGTTGCCTACGACTTGCCTACAAAGTTTTCTAATCGACATGCAAGAGAAAATAAAGTTTTTGTGTAAAATATATTTCGTTATAAAAAAATAAAGAAATGGCTATGCAATTTTTTTAACATGGTTATGGATTTTTTAGTAAAACAATAATTTTATTGTTAAATAGTGTGGATTACTTACAATTTGCCTACATATTTTCATAATTATGTACACGCCATTATTCCTATGAACAAATTGCTTATCAAAATTGGCTACAAATAAGTTTACTTGTTAATTACATTTTTGTAGACAATTTGACAAAATTTCAAACTCTAACAATTTACCAACTTGTATCCCGTCTCCTATCGGTAAAATGAGCGCCAGTGAAAATTACTGAATGTTAAGGATGAACCGTTGGTAATTTGTCAGAAATTTATTCTGTAGTCAAAAAAATTTAAATAACACTTGTGAATTTGATTAACTTTCAATTTTGATTCATTTATACGATGGATTCAAAAATTTGTATATAATATAGAATCCATTCAGAATTTGTTAGGTAGGAATCAATAAAATTTACTGATCTCAAAATTATGAATCAATTTTATATAAGTTTTCATTAAGATCATGGAAGTGTTTGCAAAAAATAAGCTTTTGAGAAATTGAGAGAAATTATAAGACTTAAGATATACCGGATTTAGATCATGTGTTGTATAACACGTGTATTATACAAACAAAACACATATATATTATATTAGTTTATAGTGTAATTTTAGTTGAATAGCACAATGTTTTGCTCTGCAAGATCATAAATACACTACAAACTCATATGTGTATGTTTCACGACACGGTGATGTAGTATCCAAATCCAGCTGATATATTTTTCAATGAATGAGAGTTCATTAAAAATGAATGGTGTATATAAAAATGATACTTCATTCGTCCTAAAGTTATTTACCTCTTCGCTTTTGACACGAGTTTTAATGTGGAAGTTATTTTATTAGTAGTATTTAAAGTGATAAAGTGGATTGAGAGTATTGTACTCCTTCCTACTTTTTTATTAGAACAGATGATTTTTTGTGGATAAAAATAATGACAAAAAATGTAATTTTTTTATGTTGGGTGAGACTTGTTGAAAAATGTATAATTACTTTATTGTCTTTTATAAAAAGGGATAAATAAATTTAGAACGAACCTTTTGAAAAAAATGAGTAAATAATTTCGGGATATAAGTAGTACCTTACAACGTACGGCACGTCTCACAAAATGTAGAGAGACCGATACATGATGCATGTGAAGTTTTCTTCCCAAATAGGAGTACGTAACTGATAAGGGGCGTGTATTTATGTTTTCTTCCCAAATAGTGCAGACAAAAACACTAAACATGACAGGAGGCCGCACCATTGAACATGATGAGATGAGCTTGCACGTGAAGATACCAGCTCAATGACACATGCATCGTACATTATCTTTTCACTAACTGAAGTGACGCTAAAATTGGTGTGTAATCGTCTCATGGTGAGATGGTACGTGTCTAAATTAATACTCACCTCTTGTATTTAAAATGTAATTTCCAAATTATATTTCGTATCACACAAGAGACCCACTCCTGAAGTGGGAATAATATTGTTTTAGGACATATATAACTTATAGGGGGTTGTGTTTTAAGGATAATAATTTTACGGGCTTGAAAATGTAAAACAATATGTTTTAATATTTGTAAATATAGGACAATATATATATTTTAAAATCTGTAATTCTAGGACAATCGAGCCCCGAATAAGCCCAAATCTCACGTAACATTTCAGCCAGATTTGGGTTTATTCGGACTTTATTTTCCTATATTTACAGATCATTGTTCTATATTTACATATTTTAAAACATATTTTCCTATATTTCCGAGCTCGTAAAATTATTATCCATAAAACACAATCTCCCCTGATCTACTGTCCTAATAAAACATTTTTCTCCTCCTGAAGTATACATATCCACACTCTCTCTCACCACACAGATGCTATAAATCTTCTTCCATGCACCGCCTTAGAAGATCAAGATAAACAAAAATCATTAGTTTAGGGACTTCATGACAAAAAAATAGTTTAGGGACCTTTCAAAATAAAATTTAATAGTTTAGGGACTTGTTCAAACAAAAAAATAGTTCAAGGATCTTTCGAAATAAAAAATAATAGTTTAGGGATCTGAAGATGCATTTTATCAAAAAAAAATAAAAATGATCTCATCATCTTGTATTAGTATAAATTATTTTTGGTGATGGTTTTGAACAATGTTTTCAGAATCGAGTTGAATCGAAAACCGGCTATGGAACCGGTCCGATTACCATAAAGAATCATTTTTACGGTTGAATTGGAAAAAACTGGTCAAAACTAAAAAATCGGCAAAATCGGTTGAACATATTTTTTGTTATTTAAAAAAAAAATTAATTAATTTAAAATTTAATCCTTATTTTAATCATCCTTATTTAAATCGTGTTGTGTTGTTTATAATTCAATTGTGTTTATTTCAAAATGAAAATTATAATATATAATTTTTAATTTTATAAGTGTACATTTATTTTATTTTTAATGTAATATTGAGAATATTTTAAAAATATTGATAAGGACCATTTTAATGGTTGGACTGTCGATTTCGATCGGTCCAACTGATTGAACCGCCAATCGGTACTCAATCCAATTTGACTGTCGGTTCGATCATGAAAATACTGGTTTTGAATAGTTTTATAAAAATGGCGTATGGCCTCTCAAAAAAAAAAAAAAAAAAGGCCTTATAAATGAAAAAGAATAAGATCAATGTTGACATCATTATTTTAAAATTGACAAAACTTCAGATAGACCTAGTTATGCTTATTTAATCCGGGTCAAACTTGACCCATACATTACAAATGGGTTAGATATATATACTTGAACCCATTTTTTGAAAAAAACCTCACTTAAAATATGCGGTTTTCCCTCTCCACCTAGAAACCATCGCAGCCTCCTCCTCTCACGCCGCGATCCGTTCCTCCCATGCACCCCAAAAACGCCATTTAAGGTCGCAAGAACACATCGGTAAACGGTCTCCCTACACCGCTGCGAGTGCACATCGTTTTCGATGGCACCATCGCCCTCAAAAATCTGGGGAACGTTGCTCTTCGTGAATTTTATAGAATAACAATAAAATTGTAAATGATATTGATGATGTGTGTTTGAGTCAAAAAAAGAAAGAAAAGTTTTTCTTCAAATTAGACATGAAGTTGTATCCGCTTGTTGGCCCCTCGCTTTTCTTAAACCTATTCACATCTATAATTTGTGATGTTTGTGGTGTGTGTGATTCACAATTTAGTTGTAGAGAAATTTTTATATGCGAAGTCTCTTGCGAATTAATATTAATTTTTGATTGATGGATGAATTTTAATTGTCTCATGCGAAATGATTTTACGTGATCTATTTTAGCATAATATTGAGAGTTCTATAAAATAACAGTGATAGTTTTATATCACAACAGTGAGAGTTTTATAGCATAACAGTGAAAGTTTTATATAATAACAGTGATTGTTTTATAGCATAACAGTGAGAGTTTTAACAGTGATAATTTTATAGCATAATAGTGAGAGTTTTATAACAGTGGAAGTTTTATAGAATAACAGTGATAGTTTTATAGCATAACAACGAGAGTTTTATAAAAATAACAGTGATAATTTAATAGCATAACAGTGATTGTTTTATAGTATAAGAGTGAGAGTTTTATAAAATAACAGTGATAGTTTTATAGCATAACAGTGAGAGTTTTATTAGAATAACAATGACAAAATAAATTAATGGCGAAAATTGCAGTTAACCCACCCTCAAAATGAGTTATATTGAATTAGAGTTCATGGTGTGAACTTGGTTCACAAGAGTATTACTCTTTAAAATTAATAATTATGGTATTCATGAATTTTGAATTTAGAATCAAATCTTGTTCTTATGAAAGAGAATTTAACAATTTGTTAGAGATAAATATTGAAACCAAATCTCTTCTAAAATTTGTAAAGATATGAGAAAGGGTTGGAATAAATTTAGAAATTTTGATAAAAATATCTTTTGTAAATATTGAGAGATAGATTTAAATTTTAAAAGTATCATAAAAATCTTTTACGAAAATTTAAAAAAAAAATCTGACTTAAAATTTACGGATTGTTACATATAATCACTTTAAAAAGAAATTTAAAAAATATATTGATTTATAAAAATTATATGTATATTGGCGTGCCACAATATTTGTGTATATATATCTCCCTTATGTGTCATATAAATTTATAAATCTCACAATCACAGTTATAAATATATAATAAACAGATCAAAGGACTCATTCTCCCTAAAATTACAGAAATTCAATTCTCTTCTTTTTGCGGCAAGCCCCAAACAACGCCTCATACACAACCCTTGTGTAAGTTTTGCAATATATATTTATTTTTATTAACGAAAAGACTTTATGGCTGCACTGTAGTTTTTCTTAAAATTAATGGAAACGGCAATGTTTTCTTGTTATGCCCATTACAATCTGCGAGTTCTCATAACTTTCGTCTTTGATCTGACTCTTCCAAAATTATTTAATGCCTAATAGTATATTACTTAAGATTCTGAATTTCATTATTTATTAGGTGACAAGAAACGAACATCCTACTTTTTGTGGTACTTCTCGATCAAATATTTAAGGTGGGTTATTTTTTATTACTTTTTGTATTTTTATATATTTATCTGTTATTTACAATGAATTAATTTGTTTATTTTTTTTGAAAGTTAATTTGTTACTCCCTTTGTCTCAGACTTGTTTGGACAATATTTATGATGTAACAATATTTAATGTATGAATTGTTTATTAATATTTGAGGGATAAAGTGGTTTTTAGTTGAAGACATTATAGACATTTCTACATTATTATTAAAGTAGATGAGAAAATAAAGTGATTTTTTTTATAAATAAAATGAATGACGATGTGTAATTTTTGAAATATTTATGGACCAAAATAAAAAATGTTCAAATAAGTATGAGATGGAGAAATATCTTTTTTCAGTAAACATATTGTTGAGGGAAATTAAATTAATAAATTAATTTTTAGACCTTTTCTAAAAAGTTTGACTTTTTTTAGACGATGAAAATTCTTTCACATATTATTTATGGGTAAGCAAAATTATTTGTAAAAATAAAAAATATTTGCAGGTAGGTAAAAAGTATTTTTAAAATCAAAATCTGATTTTCACCATCAAATTCTTCAAATCCTACCGCGCGGTGTCGCACATCCCTACCTCCTTTCTACAAGTAGCTTGTTATCCTATTTTTACTCCATAATATGCTCTTTTTATTTTTCTCTGGTACGTGTAATAATATTGTTATAAATTTATGTATGTTACCCTATTTTTTACACCATAACAACCCTTGTTTTTCTGTGGTGTTTTGATGTAACACTGTTATATACTTAATGTAATATTTTTATGTGATCAGTGTAATACTATTATGAAAATAGGTTCAATTTTGAATGTAATGTTATTATATTTTTGTAGACACGCGAAAAATGGTCATTAATGTATAAACATTGATCCTGGTTAATCATTTATTAATGTAGCATGTATCCATATATGTAGTTGGCAGGATGGCTGTTGACAGCAGAGTTAAACCTGTGTGGCTTAAATTGGGTAGTTTTGATATTCCTTCACGTACTAAGTATGTTAAAGAAATCTTGAGCTACTTAAATGAAGATGAGAAGAAATCAATTGGAATTCGCAAGACGAGATTATTGATACGCTGCAGGCTGAGATCATGGGATGGTTATATCTAACCTCGTCGTAATGTTGGAACCTTTCGCCAGTTTCTACAAGTAGATGTTTGTGGGGAACAAGTGTTGCGAGAGCTTACAGATTGTTTGGATATGCATGTCAAGGTGCCAGTGTTTGTAAGAAGAGTGGTTCTAGCACAAAAATATCCTGGAAAGCAAGAAATGTGATTTGAGAATCATCCTGAATCATCAAAGCATTAAATTCAGATACGAGTATTTTAGTTTTTAAAAGTTTTAATTTAATGAGTTCCATAGGTATAATACATTTGGATTTTATATTTGATATTCATTAGCTAGTTCCTGAAGCAAATAGTATTAGCTTCATACACATTCTATCTAGTCAACTTTATTTGTTGCATGAGTCCTTTGTTCTCTACTTGTTGCATTGTAGATAAACATCAATGGATAAGCATATTTTCTTTTCATAACAATCTTATATATTTTTTTCTTTTCCAAATTGAAACTTGTACTTTTAAATTGCCACTTCCCTAAGTTACAAGCCTTAAAAAATATTTCTCATTAGAAAATTAACTTGAAATGGTACGCATTTACTGTTGATAGTAATTAACATTGACTTTTATTTAGACCGTGTTTATCGGTCAATTGATGACCAAGTCATCCACTATCGACAAAAACAAAAGGAAAAAAAAAATCAGAACTCATTCATATTTGATGACCCGGTGATCCAACAATTAGTCAAGTCCAATTGTCAACATTAACTCAAGAGAATTTGGCCCAAGTTCCAGTACACATGGTAACTTTGAATGATATTCTGTAATTAATGGTAATGAATCAGCCCATGATCCATATATGGTTTGAAAGCCATATGAATCTAGTTTCTAATGGTTCAAACTGTTGGTCAATTGGAATTTTCTAAAGGAAGTTAGCATTGTTTTACTAAAGTGTGACAGATTATGGCGAGAATCTGTCAAGTTCACGAGTCTAGATATTTTGGGTGTCCTTCCAACTACTTTTGTATTAATTGCGTGATTCATTGAAGAATATCAGGTTTTAAAGTCTTGTTCATGTATGATCGGGTCAAGTATTAATATTTATGATTCTTTGTGTTTGTAAATTGTGGAGTCAAATCATTATTATATTATCTAGACTCATGTAATGGCTCTTATAAATAGAGTCTTGTTCTTTTGTATTTGGGGCAGAAAAATTCAGAAAAAAAAAATTATCTTTTGAGTCTAGACGAAGGATTTTTCTATTTTTTTTTCTTAGCCTCTTTGGTGGATTTCTCAATTTGACGAGTTGCTCCATACTTGTGGTGGATTCCATTAATTTAGGAGTTCTATTTGACTCTTTACTTGTGTTAACTCCTAAATCTCAACTTTCCGACATTACCCGGTTGTCATATATATATATTTTTTTTTTTTTGAGAGCTCACAACATTAAGATTACATAGAGTGATGATCCTCGAGCTAAGGACAAAATATGTCCGGAAATATCATCGCCCACCCAGTTTGAGGAGGGAGATTTAGACCCCATCTTTGCCAAATTGTGTGTGAAGTTGTTTGTCCGGGGAGAGATAAAAAACCTTTCATCGGGGTGTTCAACCAAGGTCCGAGTCCGATTGATAATAT
Source organism: Stenogyne calaminthoides (assembly GCA_037126765.1). Lineage (NCBI taxonomy): Eukaryota > Viridiplantae > Streptophyta > Magnoliopsida > Lamiales > Lamiaceae > Stenogyne > Stenogyne calaminthoides. Next base: position 17,043,002 of record JBBCBC010000006.1, read on the forward strand.
TTTCTTCATAACCCTTGTATATGTAGAATCCACGTAATGGATTTTATCAAGATCTTTAGAATCCGAATAAATAATGATTGTTTCTCGGGGTCATTCAACCGAAATTCAGACCATCCGAGATTGCTACAATTTTCGCCAAAAATTTTGAGGGTTAATTTTTATGAAAGCCCGCCGCTTAGGGTTTGCCCCTCTTGTCAAAAGATACAAAAGCCAATAACGAAAGATAGATTTATCATTGTAGGATGCATCCACTTTAAGAACGAAGTCACCTTCAAGTCTTTCCATCCCGAGAGGAGTGGAGTCCGCCTAACGTTGGATGTAAATGCTCCCCTCGAGTCGGGCTTTGTTCCTATCGTTAGAAATTGATGAGAAAGGCTTCATTCAAGAGGCCTTAATCGCTTTTGGTTCCCCGGGTTTATGGTTTCCTTTATTGTGGGTTAAGTCACATCTTTCTTTCCAAACACCCCACATTTTGGTGGCAACTCTCTCGAGGTCGGCCTCCTTGAGGGAAAAAGAATCAAATGAAGAGTGAGACTTTAGAAGGGACTCCAATGCCTTCTTGATAATGTTCCACCATTCCGTGGTTTTCCACGCATGTTTAGCCACCGACGCTGAAAAGAACATGATTAGTGTCAGCCCAAAAGAAACCACAAAGGGCGCACCTGGAGGGACAGGGAACATGGTGGGAAGCCAAGTTTGCTTCAGCAACACTCGCATCTTGAGCGGCCTTCCATAGAAAGATCTTGACTTTGGGGGGGATGTTGAGTTTCCAAATTTTGGACCAGAAGCTCGGAGTGAGACTAGTCGAGCACTCTTCAATACAGTCTTTTTTACGAGTCAAAGCATGGGCTCTCCCGTAGGCCGATTTGACCGTATAAGTGCATTTTTTGTTAAACTGCCAGAAGCGTGAATCTCTGCAGCCATACTGATCTATAGGAATTTTCTGAATTGCCTCGACCTCGTAATTCAAAAAAAGACTTTTGATTTTTTCCACATCCCAAGAATGAAACGGAGTTATAAGTTTATGAACTTTCACATTATTGTCGTAAGTGGTAGTGGAAGTGATTTTTCCTGTTGAAAGGCTCGGGATCTATTTGTCTCTTCTCACATGGACTTCTGTACCATTGATAATTTTCCACAGAAGACCGTTCGAGATAGTGGATTTGCTCCCGATTATTGAGCGCCAAATGTAGGAGGGATTCGAACCGATGGTAGCGTCCATGATGTCGGTGTGTTTAAAGTATCTAGCTTTGAAGACTTTGGCAACAAGGGAATCTGGTAGAGGATAAATCTCCAAATCTGTTTGGCAAGGAGGGCTTTGTTGAAGGTTACCAGATCTCTAAAACCCATCCCCCTTTCGTTCTTCGGTTTGGTGAGTATTTTCCATTCCTTTCAATGTATATTCTTATCCGACTGATTGCAAGTAATTCCTCAGTAGGGATGAGGTCAGATTCAGCAATAGAAAGAGCCACAACATTGTTTGGGTTTTCAGGGCGATTTGGGAGATTTGGGGAGGTAAAGAGAAGGGGGGGTGTTTGTTTAGGTTGAACTCGAGGTTTCCTGGGGTGGCAAGATCTTTCGCTTCGAGGTTGTGGTTTACGAGAAGAGGGCTTGTTGAAAGCTTTTACAGAGAGCTTAAGCGTTAGGTTTAGTGTTTGAGTAGTCTAGGGTTTGGGAATAAGGGTTTTCCAAATGGGTGGTTATTCAAGCGTGGGGGGGATTTTTTTTCGGTGATATCCTTCTCAGATTAGCGGAATGAAAAGAGAATGGGAGACACAATCGGTTTTTGATTTCGCTACGGGTCCACTCCTAACCCCCCGCAAGAGAGATAGCTAGGAGTTTGGAGTTTTGGGATCGATCAGCCGGGTGGTGCGAACTGTGGCGTTGAGTTTGTCGAGTTCATTGAAAATGGTTTCGAGAGTAACCAAGCTCTGGCCGTTGGCTCTAATCCAAGGCCCGAAGTATCTTTTGCCATCGGGTTTCACAAATCCGCAATCTTTTTCTAGATGGCTGAGGCGGCCGCAAAAATAGCAGAAGTCAGAGAGCTTCTCATAGTGAAAGATGACTCTACGTGAGGATTCTTCGATGTTAATCATCGCCCAACGATGAATCGGTTTGCGAACATCAACCATGGTGCGAACCCGAACACATTCCCCCAAAGCCACTCCATCGTAGTCACTTTTCACGTCAAGAATATCTCGAAATTTGCCAAGGTCTCGGCGGCTCCCCCTAGTCATAGCCACTGATTTGGGCCGTGAACTTGTATCGAGCAGGGCCTCCATTAA